>JAABKJ010006924.1:0-21448 GCA_011634705.1 Andricus grossulariae
TGTCATCCTTGGGTCGCTTCGTGTCCTCAAAACACACGAGAGTTTCGCCGGCCTGTCGTTGTGATTTCTTCGTGTCCGATGTCATTTTTTAGATGACAGTTGCTCCCAGTGGGACCCTGCGGTGGTTGTTAACCTTTATTTTTTAATTATGTATTAGCGTCAGTGGAGGCGAAAAGTTCTCGCCGATTTCGCAGATTTTGGAATTAGCCCTCCGGTACAAAATCAGATATCGGGATTTAGAGAATCATATACGCTCGCATAGTCATCTATGTAGTCAGTTTAAATGATTAGAGTCGATCCTCGCCAAGTCACCTCACCAGATGCATTTCGTGGCCGAATAAGTTTATAAGAATGAACGCTTTCACAGTTTAAAATGGTATAAAAAAGCACCACGCTGAAACAACTTATTAAAAAAAAAACGTATTGAATCTCTTTTCACGGAAATAAAAAAAAGCACACATGTGATAGACTTAACATTATAAAATAATACCTGGTAGACGCAAAAGTCACAGCTCGATCTAACGTGGTGCTGGTCAAGACTCGTTGGTATTCGAAAATAAATTAATTTAATGAGTGAATCGCTGTGCCGTTTCGCAAGCGAGGAACGCTATAGACTCCGCCCATTATCAATACAGATCATCACGCGATGATTTGTTACCCAATACCTGAATTTCATTTTGACCGCTCTTTTCACAATTTTAGCGGGATATAATTTATGCCAATCATTCGCAAACCTAAGTTACAACCCTCGCATTTCATGGCGGGAATAAATTCTGTTTCTCCTTCAATTTTCATGATTTTAGCGGGAAGTATTTTATATATAAAAACGCCATTATCCCCCTTTCGAAAGCTTGAAGTTTTACAAAACGTTTCGAATATAAAAAAAAAATAAAATAAAATTTGTAGATGAATAATTCACCCTATCCTACAACTTTATATACATATAATTTTAATTGATCAACCTATACACTTTCGTATAATCATTCGCTCTTCATATTAGCCGCATATTTTGTCCCTTAATCTACGTATCTTAATTTCAGATTTACGAAATTGTTACAAATAAGTATTAGTTCAGAATCAAACAATCAACAGTGTAATGTCCTCAGTGAATTTCGCTTGTTATCACTGAAGCATTTATTATTCCTTCGCGATTGTAATTTTTTTTTAAACTATACCGATTATAATTGCCAATTATTCTCTCAGGATCATCTTTATCAACCAATTGAGAAGCGTTATTTCCAAAGTTCGTACTGATTCGATATGGGCCGTAATAGATGTGGAAAAATTTACGAGTTACCTTGGTAAATGCGTCGGATTTTTTAGGAATTTTCAGTAAAACTAAATCACCGATCCTTAATTCCATCACAGAACAGGTTTTCTGAGTACGCTTCCTCCTCTCAAAACAATTAAGTAATTTCTCATTTGCCAACAAAATTTTAGCATCATGAGAAATATCTTTCATTTCTGGGAATGAAATTATCTTCTGGATTATGTCATGTTGTTTTACACCGAAATGCAACTCATGCGGAGAGAAGCCCGTACTACTACGTGTCGTAATATTTAACAAAGATTCAATATCTGGCAAATGTTTGAACCAACTAGTATGAGTGTCCCAACAAAAAGTCCTAAACAATCGGCCCAATTCCCTCATCACTCTTTCAGTCGGGTTGCTTTGGGGATGCCTGATTGAACTAAATAAGGGTTTAATGCCTTCCTTTTGCAATGTCGCACTCCAGAGGGGTGATGAAAATTGACTCCCATTATCTGATAAGATTTCTTTCGGCCTTCCCATCTCCGGAATATACTTATCAAAGATTTTGCTTAAAGCTGCTTTTGTTGTCTCTCTTTTGATTGTATAAAATTTCACATATTTAGAATATGCATCCAATAAAACAAAAATATATTCCACTCCACCGATTGATCGTAGTAGTGGTCCGTAAAAGTCCACAGTTACTAATTCATTTGGTTTTTCCGCTTTAATGAATTGTAATTCCCCTTCCATTTTAATATTTACAGGCTTCACCCTTTGACAAAGATCGCAAGTTACAACAAACTTTTTAATATCCTGATTCATTGCTTTCGAATAAAAGAATCGTCTAATATACATTAATGTTTTATAGTACCCGGGGTGACCTAATTTTGAGTGTATATGATCTATCACTTTCTTAGTTAATTGCATGGGCAAAACCAATTGCCAATTATTAAATGAATGATCTTTTCGAAATAATACGTGTTCATGAATCATAACATTTTTTTCATTATTTCGAGAGTTGATATTATCCTTAATTTCTTTCACTACTTCATCGTGTTTTTGCATGGCTTTTATGTCCCTAAACTCCTTTCTTAAGTCTGTATCTACTTTAATCAGATTTCATTGAATAATTTTACTATCGATAGGCAAATCAACTATCAAGTCATGAACACTTAGGATATTCTTTTCTTCCTCTTCAAATTTCCCAGCCGGATTCCTACTGAAAAAAATCAGCGATTAGCCTTTCACGTCCCAGACAATGCCTAATATCAAATTCGTATTGTTGCAAAATAACGTTCCACCGAACCAAACGTGAATTTTGAAATTTTGCCTGATTTAGGAACGTAAGCGCTTGATGATCAGTAATAATTTCAAATTTTCTTCCGTACAAATATCTACGACATATGGTAACTGAATAAACGATGGCTAGTAATTCTTGTTCTGTCGTCATATAGTGGGTTTCAGTTTTGCTCAAACGTCGACTCACTAAAGAAATTACATTATGATCACCCCTCTCATCAGTCTGATATAAAATTCCGCTTATTCCCTTGTTCGAAGCATCAGTTTGCAATTTAAATTTAGAATAAGGAAGATAATGTCTTAGCATGATACTATCCGCGAGATTATTTTTTAATTGTATATAACTTTGTCGGTGATTTTCAGTCCAATTCCAAGAACTGGATTCCTTAAGAGTATCTCTAAACGGTTCTATATAGTTTGAATAGCGAGATACGAACTGTCGATAATAATTACATTTTCCTAAAAAACTTTTTAATTGTTTTCTATTCTCCGGTTCAGCGAAATTTCTGATGATTTCTAACTTATCTCTATCGGGTTTGATTCCTTCAAGGGATAATTCAAATCCCAAAAATTTAACTGAATGTCGAAAAAGTAATGATTTATCTAATCTCAAAGTGAAATTGTGTTCTTGTAGAGTAGTGAAAATCGAACAAATATCGTTTAAATGATTTTCGAAATTACCGACAGTGGTAATGACAATGTCATCGACATAAGCTGTGAGACAAGAGTCAAATTGATTACCTAAAACAGAATCTAAAGCCCTGATAAATTCTGAACCAGCCGTCTGGATACCAAATGGTATACGACAGAATTGGTACACCTTAGAATTATGCACAAACGAGGTATACTAACGAGAATCCCGGTGTAATGGAATTTGCCAATAGCCATTCGCCAGGTCAGTCGTCGATATATATCTTACACCATGAAATTTCTGGGTAATGTCCATAATCAAAGGTGGTGCTTCGTTTTCAGATTCAATAATGTTATTGATAAATCGGGCATCTAGGCAAATACGAATATTACCATCGCTTTAACTGCTATGCGCAAAGGGTTACAATACGAACTTGTTGACCTTTCAATTATCCCTGCAGAGAACATTCTTTCAATTTCCTCATCGTCTGAAGTGCGATATTTCAAAGGAATCGGATATGATCTATGAACAATCGTTTTGTAAGGTTTGATTTTAAATTGATATTCATAATTACCGACACTGTGATCTTTATGTGAAAAAAGTTTTTTGAATTTAGATAATCTTTGAACGAAAGTTTCGCGTTCCCTAGGAGTTAGCGATGTAAGGGATTCCGCGATCGATCGAATGTCGTCCAAGAAAGTATAATTTACAGAATCATTATAAACTTCATTTGAATGAAAAATATTCAACTGAGATAATTCTAGTTCGCTTAAATCATTTTCATTGATAATGTTTTTCAAAGCATGATCCTTATCATAATCGAGATCATTTAAATTTATGAAAGACAAGAAATTAGTTTCCCCTTTATCATCGTTAATTATAGTCGTGAGCTCTTGTTTATCTACGAGAGATTGTTCTCCGTTTCTAAGACCAGATACGTGAATCGAATTGTTTACACAAGAAATCAAATCACCATGATCTTTGCAAATATCCTGAGATTGAAACAAAGATGAAATACAATTTAAATCATCAGTACAATAATCATTCAAATCATTATTAAATAAACCATTATCGGTAAGCACATTATCAACAATATTATTGATTGGATCGTTTTTGTGTTCATCCACATCAATAAATTCAATATTATTGCGTGTCCTACCTTTAGATTTTTTACCATGCGATTTCACTTCATCATTGCATAATTTATCATTATAATCAAACTCATTATTTTTTAAATATTACCATGAAATTTATTTTCAGTTTGTGTAGAAATTTCACGGTTAAAACGCATTGTAATAAACGTGTTTGTAATATCCCCCTGAGAATCGATAAGGTTTGAAGAATTAAAACAAAATTTAGGAATAGTTATTATTTGGATAAAAGTGTAATCATCATTATGTGATGACAACACTCTCGAACGAAGCTAGACCGTACAAAGCCAACTCCTCGGGAACATAATACCCGTTAATTATAACTCGCTTCTTATCACAATCGAGTACCACCTGATTATTCAATAGCCAGTCATTACCTAAGATAATTTTATTCGATAGACCAGGAACTACTAGAAACGGTATTGATTTTTCATAATTTCCAATTCTGACATTCGAAAGAACTTGCTTATTTATTCATGTAATTTTCTTAACAATAGCTGTGACAAGTAAAAGATTTGAAACCGGCAATTCTACAGTTTTCCCATGATTTAATAAATATTTATAAAATTGTTCAGAAATGCACGTAATTTGACTACCGGTGTCAGTGAGAACAGGAGTAAAAAATAATACCTGATAGACGCAAAAGTCACAGCTCGATCTAACGTGGTGCTGGTCAAGACTCGTTAGTATTCGAAAATAAATTAATTGAATAAGTGAATCGCTGTGTCGTTTCGCAAGCGAGGAACGCTATAGACTCCGCCCATTATCAATACAGATCGTCAGGCGATGATTTATTACCCAATACCTAAATTTCATTTCGACCGCTTTTTTCACAATTTTAGCGGGATATAATTTATGCCAATCATTTGAAAACCTGAGGTACAACCCTCGCATTTCCTCGCGGGAATAAATTCTATTTCTCCCGCACTTTTCATGATTTTAGCGGGAAATATTTTATACATAAAAACGCCTTAAATCGAAAGCTTTCCGGTAGTCAAGCCAGGCCATTGATAGGTAGCGGTGGTATGATGCTGTTTTTTTGCAGACACATCTATCGATAAGCAGGTTCTCCCGACATCCTACTATGCCTTTCTTTGAGCAACGTTTTTCATACATCTCTTCCCATACAGGCCCGATTGACTGAAAAATCCTATCATTAAAGATATCGTTGAAGATCTTATACAGCGTGTTCATACAAGTTATTGGCCTGCTATGCTTTGGGTCAGACAAATTGTCCATCTTCATGAGAACCACTGTGCGTGCTTCCACGAACTACTCCGGAATAGGCTCTTATGACTTTAGACATGAGGTGAAAATGCGGGTCAGATGCTGGTGAGTTGAAGGAAACTTCTTCCACCAGAATGTCTTGATACCATCTAGTCCCAGAGCGAAATAGTTCTTCATGCCTGTTAATACTTTTTTCACCTCCTCGGTAGTAATAGGTAGGCATTTCTCCTCAGGTGTTATGAGGGCACTACACAGCTCCTTGAAGCTATTTATGTTCTTTGAGTTTTCTTTTAGTGGACGCTGGACTTCGCAGACTTCTCTAAAAAATGCCTCGACCTCCTCTGGTTTGAGCGGGTGGTCGACAGCAACTGGAGTGCCTTGGAAGAGTCAGGATGTGTCAGAGAAAAACTCTTGATTTTCTCTGTCCAAACTCTCTCTCCACTCTAGACTTCTCCTAGTTTTACGGTTTACGGTTTGCATTTTCCAAAGTTCTCGCTACATTATACACTCTAAAATTGATAGTCCAGAAATAGGGCTCTTTAGAAAAATCTCCATGAAGCTCGTGATCTAGTTCAGCCAGATCTTTGGGCTTCAGAGTAACCTGGTTGTTGAAATTTCTCCTCGTTCTAAAATTGTTTAACGCTGCACTCATGAATATTGGCGTTCCCGGTACAAATCCGGGCCGATGTAGATTTTTTCTCGTTTCTCTAAAAATTATTAGACCAGTAATCAGCAAAGTTTAACATTAGAAATTAAGTAATTATCTCGATCGACAAACTAACATCAATACTCTCAATTTATATTACTTTTCCAAATTTTCAAATATGCTGTTATAGTAGATACAATATAAATTTTTCATGTAGACGATGGATTTCGCTAAAATGTAAAGGATTATATAAATTGTGATAACAGTTTTCTTATCTGAGAAGAACGAAATTGACGCCTATTATCTCTAAGATAAGAACTGTAGAACATATGTATGAAATACTTGAATATTCATCAGTTACATTATTTCACCAATTCTTCATTAATACAATAATTAGTTTTTCCTGTGATTAGAAAATATGAGGATTGTTTCTACTCTCGCCTTATTCTTGGCGGTAATCCTCAATTATGTTGGTAAATATAATATATTAAAATATAAATATAAAAATGCATAAAAAATATATAATATATTTATAATTTTAGGTACATTTTGGCTTTCTGGACATAACAATTTGTCCGATGTCATTTTTTTTCAAATTTTCAAAACTTATGAGTGGGTCGCAATTTTGTATTTATAAATGAAATCAAATTTGATGGCTGTTTTTATATTGGTAAAAATTTTATCATCGGCTTGTAAATTCCACTATTTGGTTAAAAAATAATTTTCTTATTCAAAAATTAATTATTATATATACAAACTAAAAATTTATCATTTTCAGTTTGAAATTCATTTATTTTGTTAAAAACTCGTCTTTTTAGTATGAAAATTCATATTTTCAAGCTGCAAATGCAACTTTTTTGTAGAAAAATCGTTTCTTTGACTTTATAATACAACAATTTTGTTAGAAATTAGAATATTTTCAGGTTGAAATGGCAGCTAATACACTTCTTGTAAATTCATCAGTTTATTCAAAAATCCATCTCTTTGGTTGAAATTTCATCATTTTAGTAGAAAATTAATCTCTTTGGTTGAAATCCTAGATATGTTCTCAAGAAAATGTCTCGAACACCTCAAAAGCGCGCGACTTTCAAATCCGAGTCTGGAACCTCTTTATTTGTTACTGCTAGAAAAATGTAAATTGACTACATGAAATTTGTAAATTATCAAATTAATCATTTTATGTATCGTGCAACACATAGGTGTGACCATCTTTCTAAAAAGTTCCGTTTGGAAAAATTTTCACAGAAAGGTAGAATTTCGTCAAACTCACCAAATGATACGAATGCTCTTATCTAAATAATAACCCGAAATACATAATATAGTCAATAGAGTGAAATTGACTTAAAAATTGAAAAAAAGCAATACTGTAATAGAAAATTTTACATGTAAAATAAGTTTAAAATGAATATTCTTAAAAATTCCTGTGTGTGTTTTTAAAAATTACCTAGCTGAACGTCACCCCGTTTTACTCATTACCTGCAAAATTGCACATACACTGTCTTTTTCTGTGACATGCTTCTCTGATTGAAGAAAAATCTAATCCTCTGTTTCTTGTTGCAGATTTGAGTTCACCTTTCGACTGTTCGCCTAATAGCGACTCTATTCAGTGTGTTCCTCGTTCCGGAACTTTACATTCTGCTGACAAACAAGACTCTCCTGGAAGGTCTCTTCTTCCTGCCAGATCTCATTCTCCGGGTTCTCTGATCAGGTCTTCTCCTCCAGCTGAGCCTCCTCTTCGTGACAGGTCCAGGTCGCCTCCTTTCAGAACCCATCTTCCGGATAGCTCTTGTGCTCCTGCCGAATCTGCTCTTCGTGTCAGATCCAGGTCTCCTCCTGTCATTCGCTCGTTTTTCTACGTACTTGGATTTAAACCTGAAGAACTAAGGTTTATTAGGCTTATTCCCAAGGCGAATCCGAACCGGGAATTCGAAATTCGAAAATACACTTTTCCTTCCGATATGCCATTTAAAATGAGAGGAAAATATCGTGTTCTTGGGCCCATGCCAACAGGAGAACAAACTGTATTATCAACGCCCAATGGTGACATTTTTGCAATTATAGTGGAAAGTACTAAAACACTTCGTGGAATATATACAGAAAAAACTGGTTGTCAAAGGCGGGTAAAAATAGACATGCGCAGCGGTAATTTCGAGGAAATGACTCGAGAAGAAATCAAGGACACTCCGTTAGGCAGCCGCAATCATATCTCAAAAATATTTAGAATATTAAATGTAACTTAGATACCTCCACATCATTATTTCAATTTCAGACAAACGTAAAACTTAAATATAATAATATTATTTGTAGTAGGATCAGAATTTGAAGATTAATAAAGATTACGAATTTTCTAAATCATCAATTTTGTACATAAAAATTCCCAAATACAAATATAATTTTATTTCATGATAACCTTGATTTCTGAATGTTTCTTAATATCACTGAGAAGAGAAAGAGTTTTATTTTTAAATGATTTTATGCAGCAGTAATAAATTTACTCAAATATTAATCTGAATTTAATTTTATTTTATTATACCCACATCATCTGCAAGTCTTTTTTATTTCGTAACGATGTTAAATCACTGAATACTTCTCTCCTTTCATTTCATGTTTAGGTACAAAAACCAACTTATACGTATGAGATCAATAATGTTGATACCAAAAAATGTTTGTTTCTAGATTTGTTTGAAACACTTTTAGTGGCATAAGACATACGTAAAATACATGAATTTTCAACCGAATAGTTGAATTTTAAACTAAAAGTTTATTTTCTGATGTTCCCACTAAAAAACATTTTAATTTGCAATCAAAAACAGTTGAATGAAACCAAAAAATATGATATTTCAACAAATTAGTTGAATCTTCAACCAAGACAAACTAATTTTTGAATCAAAAAGTGAAATTATTAACTAAGAAAGATTTTTCCGTCAATATAAAGGAAAAGATATAATTTGTGATATCGCTTCTAACGATTTTCTAAGTAGATTTTTTTCCTTTTATCTGAATTTGATGAAATGTAAATATCTACGTAAGAACAAACTTGACGCCTGTTATCGATGAGATAAGGACTACAGGACACATATGTCTGGAGCACTCAATTTCTTATCAGTTACATTGTCAATCCTATTCTTTATTAATACATTATTCAGTTTAGCTTCTTATTAGAAACTATGAGGGTTGTTCCTCCTATCGTCTTATTCTTGGCGATAATCCTCAATTTCATTGGTGAATATTATAAGAAAATATTTATATAATTTTTAGTACATTTTTAAGCCTTACGGAAATGACAATTTTCCCGACGTCATTTTTTTTTAATCTTCGGGACTTACTTGAGGGACGCAATTTCGTCTTCTTAAATTAAATCGAATTTCACGGCTATTTCTTGTGTAGTAGAAATTTAATCGTCTCGGTTGAAAGTTTTTTTTTAAACTGTAAATACAAATTTTTTTACTATTTGGTCATAAATCAATCTCGTCTTGCATAATTTGTGGTTGATCCATAATTTCCAGCAGTAGTGTACCATCGTCACAGAAAAAAGTGGGTGCGAGACACGTTGCAGGTAGTGGGTGTAACGGGGCAATGTCCAGCTGACTAATTAAAGAAGATTCTATATAAATTTTAATAATAAAATGCAGATTAAATTTTTCACACGTTAACAAAAACTCTGGGTTTCGGTCAACTTTTGTATGCTCTCCCTTATGTATCTCGCAGAAACGTTTTTCCGTCTAGCGAAGTCCAGCGGAGAATCACTGATTCGCCACAGCGAATATACCCCATCATCATTTACCTAGCTGGACGTAACGCCGTTTCGCTCATTACCTACAACGTTTGCAATACCCTGTTTTTTCCGTAATACGGTCGTCTGCTTTAAGAAAAATTCACTTCTCTGTTTCTTGTTACAGACTTGAGTTCAAATTTTGAGTGCTTACCTAATGGCGCCCCAATTCCGGGTGTTTCATATTCCGGAACTTCTTATTCGGCTGACAGACATGATTCTCGTGGAAGTTCTCTTCTTCCTACCAGACGGCATTCCCTGCATCCTTCGGTCAGGTTTTCTGCTCCTGTCGAAACTGATGCTCATGGAAAATCCATATCTCCTCCTGCCAATCGCCCGTTTTTATACATACTTGGATATGAACTTGAAAAACTTAAATTTATTCGGCTTATTCCCGAATCTAATCCGAACCTTCAATTTAAAATTCGAAGATACACTTTCCCTCCTGGAAAACCAATTAAATTAAGAGGAAGAAATATGACCCTTGAGCCCATGCCAACTCAAGAACAAAGTGTAATATCAACGTCCAATGGTGACGTCTTGGCGTTTATAGTGGAGGGTCAGAACACGCTTCGCGGAATGTATATGATAATAACTGGCCGTCAAAGACGGGCAAAAATAAACATGGACAGCGGCGCAGTTGAAAAAATGACCCTAGCAGAAATCCACGCAACTCCATTAGGCAGCCGCTCACCAATCTCAAGGATATTTAGAATAGTAAATTTAAACAATATGCCTCCACATAATTAATGTGATCAAAAAGTAACGTAAAATGAAAATATAATATTGTTTGCTATCCGTAGTAGAATAAAAATGTTATAAGTAACTGCTTTTCAGTTTGTTCATCTATCAATAAAGATTATGTATTTTCTGCAACATCAATTTCGTATATAAAAATTTCTATATGCATAAGTTCTGAAATTAGCCGTTTACATAATAGAAGGAAGGAGAGCAAATATGCAGATGCGAAGTGGTGCGGAGTGCGATCATGATCATGATCGCTGTTCACTGTCTCGCGTATACGATTATATTAATATGAATATTAAATACTAGAAACATTTGTTTATTGTTTTACCATAAAATTAATAAGAGGATTATTCAAATATTTTAAAGGCAAGTGAAGTGAAGTTTTTGTATTTTCGTTCCACATTTCGTACATCAATCTCATGGTATAGCATTTTCCAGTTTGAACTACAAGAGTGAAATGAGTAACCTAATTTTCTAAAAGAATCTTACGAGTGCAACGTATCGTGCTAACTACCTCGTATCTGATAATTGCACAAGTAAGTGAAATCGCCGTTTTTCTTCGCCTTCTTTGAGATACCTTTAAAACCAAGCTACAACTTGGAAAAGAATATCACCTTGTAATTGGTGGACAGCAAAGCACCAAAACAGTTGATTAGTCGCTTGTAGATAACGAGGACTTTCCGTCCGCCCAAGGCTATGTCGCTGATGCCGTCCCTTCATTTTCGAGATACTGAGGGTGTGTTTTCCAATACATTAAGAAATAGTCTCTTTTCATTGAGTTTTTCACTAGTCGCCACAAAATCATTAACTCAAATTAAAAATCGTCATAACAGAAGCCAGTCGCCAAACTTGAAAAGTTGGTCGCCTACAAGCGCATGAAACCGCCACGTCTTGCAATACTTTAAGCAATAGGAAATTCTGCTGACATAGCTTTTTTATTCACTTGGTAATTACTCGCGATGGAACAATAAAATTGTATTTTATTTGAGGAGATAAACTGCAGGTCACACTTTATCTTCCAAATTGGAAATGTATTACGTTTAACCGTTCATTAGTTTTGGAATTATAGCATGCAAGCTAAAGATTTAAAACATTAAAATCGGCTTATTCTATCGCAAGGTAAATTCCACCAGGGGTGGAATTTATAATGGGGTAGGATGGAGAACGGAAAAAATAGTTGCGAAATGCGTAGGATAAAGAATGTGGAGAATGCCGTTCGTCAGCATGCTTTCATCGAGGAGCACCAAGTCATTACCTTGGCGTTTATATACGCGCGGTATCCTTACAATATTATTTATTGATTCTTTTACATGCGCTTTCAGTCGTTCACATATTCTCACATAACTGTCTTACTGTTGCCTCAATAGAAACATCACAAGATAGGATTAGAACATTACAAATAAAGATTGTCTGTAATCCCCATTTTATTTCATAATTGATTACCTCGCATTTCGCGCTCGGACCTGTTTAGATCTCGCGCTCAGATATTTATTCTTTGCATTTGGAATGTTTAAATGGAACTTTATTAAAAACATCTCTTTCAGATTCAAGTATTCATATGCGTCGTCATAATCTGAATTTTCTTTGTAATCAAGTATAGTTGAGGATTAAGTTGCTTAAAGCTCTGTAGGCTTTAAGGTACATATTGTAATCGTGAGACTCGCGCTACACGCTCGATTTTTGGGGCATTCTGGAATGTATATTTATTTTCTGAATGACCTCACAATAAAAAACTAAAATCCTTTCTTTAGACATTCTTTTCTGACACCGTTCGACTCTTTACCTAATGGCGACCCCACCCCTACTGTTCCACGTTCGAGAACTTCTCATTCTCCTGACAGTCATGACCTCATTCTACGGATTCTTCGATCATGGTTTCTTCACCTGCTGAGCCTGCTCTTCGTGACCGGTCCCATTCGCCTCCTTTCAGAACTCATCTCCCGGTTAGGTCTTCTGCTCCTGCCGAATCTACTCTTCGTGTCAGATCCAGGTCTCCTTCTGTCATTCGCTCGTTTTGATGCATTCTCGGTTCTGAACTTCAAGAACTTAGATTTATTCGACTTGATCCCAAGGCGAATCAGAACCGGCGATTCGAAATTCAAGGACACACTCTTTCTCCCGAGAAACCAATTAAATTAAGAGAAATGTATCATGTCCTTGGTCATATGCTGACGTCCATGCAGTTATAGTAGAGGGTAATAATACACTGTGTAGAATCTATGAAGACATAGCTGGCTATCAAAGTAAAACTAAAATAGTATAATGTTTGGTATTCGAAGTAGAATCGAAATAGTAAGTAACTGATTTTCGGTTTGATTATCTATCAATGAAGATATCGAATTTTCTGCACCACCAGTTTTGTATTTTCAAATTTCTAAATACATAAATTTGTAAATCATACCTTGGTTACAGAAAATATCGTGTGTACGGCGAAAAGTTGTATTTGTCCAACAGTAGTGAGTAGTAAGTATTCTCGGTTGAAATTTCTTTACCTTATATCGAAGAAACATGCACAAGAAAATACATGAAATTAAATTTCATAAAGTAAAATTTTCAGTTGAAAAAATCAATTGTCACCAAAATAGTTCAATTTTGTATCAAAACGATGAATTTTCAAACAAGAAGTTAAGCCTCTGAGGAAAAAACACAATATCATTGATGATAACATTAACATTTTATTAAAAATGTGAAGGGATGAAATTAATTTTTCCAATGCCTTTAACATATTTTGTAGAATTCATATTAGTTTTTTTAATCTTTAAACAGGCCGTTATAGTAAACACTATATAGATTTGCCATGAGAACCATAAATTACGCTAAAACATGGAGGATTATATAAATTGTGATTATAGTTTTAACGAGTTCAGTAATTACATTTCTTCCGCGATTCTGACACTAATGAAATGTAAATATCTGAAAAGGAGAACCTAACCGAATATTATCCATGAGACAAAAACTACACAAATACATTCAGTACATTGTTGATCCAATTCCTTATTAATACATTAATCGGTTCTTCCTCTGATCAGAAATCATGAAGCTTGTTTCTACTTTCGTCTTGTTCTTGGTGATAATCCTCAATTCTATTGGTAAATATAATAATAAAATAATAATAAACATTTGTCCGTTTTAATTTTTTTTCTAATCTCGGGGACTTATGAGATGGTCCCTCTTGTGTATTTATAAATCAAATCGAATTTATGTGCTATTTTTTGCATAAATTTAATCATCTTGATTCGAAAATAATTTTTTCAAGTGAAAATTTAACAATTTCATTTTTGGTGTCTTTGTTGGTAAAAAATGCATATGTTTGTTTCAAAATTAAACTATTTAGCCAAAAGTTAACTTTTACATTCTCATCGAAGAAGGTATTAGATTTGTGTAAAATATATCCCCCCCCCCCCAACGGATTCAACAAGCTCCGGAACAACGGATTAAAACTGATAGGAATTAGCGGATTCAAATGGATAGAAATTTTTAATTCGTTTGAATGAGCACTACTTTGCATCCTCTTCAATCATGTTCTATTCTTTGTTCTATTTTTAAATCTTAATCCGTTTGAATAATTTTCATTACGTGAAGTGGAATTTATTTAGCCCCTATCCGTTTCAGTCCGAAATTTCTCCTCCTTATCTATCCCTGAGATGGTACACTATTTATCCGTTTTAATCCGGCTTCAACGAAAAATATTCTATCCTTATGTATCCTTTTAATCCATCTGCAAATAAAAATAATCTATCCATATCTATCCGTATAAATCCGTCTTCAAGTAAAAATATGCTATACATATCTTTTCGTTTCAATCAATCTTCAACTAGTAATACTCTATCAGCGTCTATCTTTTTGAATCTGTATTGAACTTATAATAATTATATCCTCGCGCATCAGTTTGAGTACGAAAATTCTCTCCGTATGTGTCTGCGTATTTTAAAATTCTATTTAAAAAAAATTCATTTTACTCTAAAAGTATCAAAACTAGATATATCTTTTTGCTTTGTAAATGTACACGTTGCCGTAGTTATATGATACTATTGATGATATTTGAAAGAATCGTGTTATGTGCGCAAAATTTATCACAAATTTGTTAAATTATCAACAATAATATATTTCTCAGTCGCTTATAAGATTTTGATAATTAATTTTTGCTCAATATGTATTTATTTGTATCACGTCTGTTATGATAAGTATATGCCAAGACAATCGAATATAACATATTTATTATTTGTACTCATTTATATTAATTGTTTTCAATCTCAAGAATACTAAAAAACATTAATTATTTTTTGATTAATACAGTTTTTTTTTCAGAACACGTTTTTATCATGAAATTTTCATGATGTATGTGGATAAACATTTTACTTAAATATATTGGAATAGTTCAAATTAGCTGTATGAATTAAAGATAAAATATGAGTACTTGTTTTTAATGGCACGGTAATAGTATACAATTTAATGTAACGTTGAGTGCTTTTTAAATGATGAATCGAAAAATAATTGTAGAAGATTTCAAGAAATGTAATTTATTTGTACATGACTTTGCAAAATATTTGAAAATACTCCAGCCTTTTTTAAAGATATTTAGGACTTTTAGAAGTTTGAAAGAAATACAAAATATTTGATACATTTTCGGAAATGCTTGCAAGTTTCGAAATATTTGTAATCTATTCAAAATCGCTTCCATTCCAAGAAATATTTTTAGCTGACTTTACTTTTTCTTAAAACTTGTGAAAAATCATTCAAAATGTAAAAAACACTGCCTTAAAATCTTCCAAATTTCACTCAGAATGTTTCCCCAATGTTTATTCCATTGAAACCTTTCCAAATTGTTTTAAGGCTTTTACAGTTTTTATTTGATATCTTCAAAAATATTCTGAATTTTTTCAAAAATCTTTTGCAGTTTAAAATTCTTTTTCAATCTCTTCAAATCTTCTTTTGATAATCTGCAAAATTAAAAAAATTATTAAAAGTCTTTCAGATTAATCTTTGACAATTTTAGAAATTTTTGGAAATGTTTTGCCATTACCATATTCCTACAATATCTTATAATTTTATGTTATTTTTTAATAGTTTTAAAACTTCTGAGCATCTCTTAAGCTCAATCAAATTTGTTATAAAATTATGCATTGTGGCAAAGTTTTGCTTTGAAATCGTTTGCACTTTTTTTGACATTTTTTTAAATTATTGCAAATGTTTTGTATTCTTTTTCAATTTTCCCTTCGAATTACTCGAGAAAAAAATCTTCTGAAATTTTCCCATGAATCCTACAAAAAATGTTTCATTCTCTTGATGCCCTGCAAGATTGGGTTTACTTACAATTTTTGTAAATCCTGCAAAATGAAAAGAATTGTCTCAAAGTCTTCCCTATTCTTTTTCCACACATTTTGATCTCCTAAAAACAGAAAATTAATTTTTTTGAAATTAAACTAGAACCATTTGAAATTTTCCCAGAAATCTTCAAAAAATTTAATCAAAGAATATTTCAAACTTATTAAAAATCTTCTAATTTTTTTCGACTTCTTCGAAATAACTTTCTCCCATCATTTAATTCTTCTTATATGTTTGAAAATTTCTAAAATTTTGGAAATTATAGTCATTTGTTTGAAACTTCATAGATCGGTACTGTTGGATCATAAAAAGTTCATCAACAGGTCCCTCTATGAGGAAGCAAATTTGTCCCATGGATTGTTTCTTATAAATTCATCTGTTTAGTTAAAAAAATTTAATATTATGTTTAAAATTTTATTTTTGTCACTAAAAATTTAACTATGCAATTTTAAGTTGAAAATTGACATTTTTTGTATAAAAGTTCAACCATTCGGTTGACATTTCATCTATCTTGTTGAAACATCACCTTTCTTGGTAGATATAATTAACGTCATTAGTTGAAAATTCGTACTTTCAGGTGGAAAATTCTACTGTTTTAGAGAAAATTCATCTGTTTGTTTAAAAATTCAATTTTGTATTTAAAAATTAATTTTCCAGTGGTATTTTTTTTTGCTGGAAAATTCTGCATTTTGGAAAAGATTCACATCTTTGTGAAGAATGCACATTTTTAATTCGAAATACGAACTGTTTTGTGGAAATTTTTTTTTTTTACTTGAAAATTAAAGATTTTAGATGAAATTTTTTTCTGCATTGACTGGAAAATCTTTTTTGGTTAAAAATTCAACTGCTTTTTTGGAAATTCGTATTTTTTGTTTTAATTTCACTGTCTACAACTAATGATACAAATATTTTTGGTTGGAAATATCAACTATTACACTTTCTGTTTAAATTTATATTTTTGGGTTAGAGATTTATCTTTCTGGTTGAAAATTTAACTGTCTTGTTACATTCTTTTTGTTGAAAATGACTTTTTTGTATAAAACTGTTTTTTAAACTGAAAATTCGATATTTCTGTTTTTGGTCGCAAATTGTTCTTTCTTAGTCGAAAATTCGACTATTTTGCTGCCAATGCGTTTCTTATTTAAAAAAAAAATTTCTCAACTTAAAATTTATCTTTATTACTTAAAACTTTATGTATTTTGCTGAAAATTCGTCTTTCTGGGCAGAAAAGTAATACCTAGAAGTTTTAATAGTAATAGTAGTGTATCAACCACACAGAACAAACTGGGTGTAAGAAACGTTGGAGGTAGTGGGTGTTGAGCGGACGGAAACCCGTTTCACCCATTACCTGCTACGCTTCTCACACTCGGCTTTCTTGTGATACGGTTGACAACTCAAAGAAAAATTTAATCTTCTGTTTCTTGTTGCAGATTTCAGTTCAGAATTTGAATGTTTACCTAATGGCGCCCCTATTCCTGGGTTTCCTCGTCCCGGTACTTCTCATTCTCCCGAAAGAAATGATTCATCTGGAACGCATCTTCCTCCTGCCAGACCTCATTCTCTGGCATCTCCGGTCATGCCTTCTCCCCCTGTCGGGCCGCCTCTTCGTGGCAGGTCCAGGTCTCCTCCCACCAGGCACTATGGTTTACGCGTACTTGGATATGAACTTGAGGCACTTAGATATATTCGGCTTATACCAAAAACGAATCCGAATCGGGTATTCCAAATTCGAAGATACACTTTTCCTCCCGATATACCAACTCAAGTGAGAGGAAGATTTCAAAACCTTGGGCCCATGCCAACCGAAGAACAAACTGTATTGGCAACGATCGATGGTGACGTACTTGCAATTATAGTTGAGAGAACTAAAACACTTGTTGGAATATATAAAACAAAATATGAGGTTCAAAAACGGGCAAAAGTAAACATGTACAGTGGTGCGGTTCAAGAACTGAGCACAGACGAAATCCAAGAAACTCCACTAGGCAGCCGTTCAGCACTCTCAAAGATATTTACATTTGTACATCTAACCGAAATTCCTCCCCACCATTGATTTAATTTCAGAAAGAGGAACTCAGACAATATTTGAGAATAATATTGTTCTTAACATTTTGCTCCAAAACTACAATTTATAAACATTTCAAACTTTCAAACACATTAGAACAATGCAATCATGGACAAAAACTTAGAATATCTTAATTTAGAAAGTAAACTGTCCTTAGCGGTAATTTAGAAGTTCTGAAAATTTTCAAACAAAATGTAGGTTTTTCAAGATTCTGAAATAAAATTTTAAAGTATTGTAAGCATTTTGACAAGTTTCGTGAGGTAGGAATTGCACTAAATCTCCCTAACTTAAAGCACGAATTACTTGAACAACATTCGCAAGTCGAATAAACAAAATTGTTCCCCGTAAATCAAACAGTTATTGAAACTAAAACATTGAACATTATGCACTAAATATTTTATTATAATGTCTTTTTTTCTTCCGAAAGTATAATAAACGAATAGGACATATCTTTCGTCACTAATGACCTAGATGTAGATGCAATGCTAAATAAGCCTAAAAAAAGATTTCAAACGGATTCAAGATAATCAAAAAACTTCCGTTAAGATTTCTAGAGAACCTTAAAAGGTTTTCCAATGAGAAATAATGTACAAAGGTTGGCATTTCAGACGAAATCTAGTGCGAAGCTTGAGACATGTGATGAAAATGTGTTCGCTAAAACCGCAGAGGCTTTCACAGAAGACAATCCACAATCACCAAATTTCATTTTTTCATGCTTTGACCTTTAATTTTAAAAGTTCTGCGCACAAATGTGGAGAAAATACAAAAAACGAGCGCGTGGCGTGTGGATTTTATATCATGAGAAACAAATTCTTCAGGAAAAACTTCAATAAATATAAAACCATTTCAAGAAAGGTAAAATGAATGTGGGAGATTTTAAAGCAATTTTTTCATTTTTAACGATTTTTCAAGCTGTTACAAATGCACTACCGTTGGAAATTGTTGATACGATCAGTGCGAGTAGTCATAAAAATTACTACTGACTTTGAAGTGTTGTTACTCGTTCAAAAAAGAAGCGAGAATGTCTCTTTCTCCAGTTAGATTTCATTTTCCGATTTCTCCGGTCAGGACTTTTCCTCCTGCCGAGCCATCTTTTCGTGCCAAATTCAGGTCTCCTCCTGCCAGGTATTCTTCCTTACGCATACCTGGATATGATCATGAACAACTTCAATGTGTTTGGCTCTCAACCCAAAACCGTTTTGTATTATCAAGGTTCAATACTGATATCTCAGCAATTATAGTAGAGTGTAATCGAGCACTTGGTGGAATATATACAACAGTAAATGGATTTCAAAGACGAGCAAAAATAAACATAGACAGCTGCGAAGATAAAGAAATGAGGATAGAAAAAATCAAAGAAATTCCATGAGGCTATCGTTCAACAATCTTAAAGACGTTTAGAACAGTTACAATTAAATGGTAATGCTTTTCTTAGAGAGTTATAGTCGCCAGATAGCGCATATACTGTTGTTGAAAGCCTGACTGTTCACGACACTGCGTACGGTAAGCTTCAACCAATTCTTACCTAAAAGTCTTTGCCTCGTATCTAGAATATGCGAATTCTAAAGAAAATTCTGAAAAATAATTGTTTGAAAAAAGACTATACACATGATTTTGTTTTTGATCTTGAAAAACACCATCCTGTACTTATATTCTGCAAAAGAACCAGCGAGTGCAAAGAATTTTCAGGTGAATAAAATTGGTTGAGGCTCACGGTGGGCGTCAATATGACTTTTAGTGGCTGTTTTCAGTTTGTTCATTTATTGCAATTCGGGTAGCTATGTCCATACATGTCCATATAAAACAGACATAAACCCACATTTTTGAAAATGTAAAACATTTCCCTCGAGGTACGAGAATGATGGTAATTTCTTTAATGTAAGGTTTTTGCTATTAGAAGCTAATATACAATTAATTCAAAACCAAACCTGTTCAACTTTTCTTGTGAGCGTCTTTCGAAATGTAATTTATTCTACCCCAAATTATAATAAGAACACTTATTGCTGACGGTAAGAATGTGTGGATTATGCACTGAAAGCTGAATATTTCACGAAACTACGCGACGAAAAATTGAATTACGCTTTCTGAGAATTAAAAAGTTCTAAGCATAAGATGCACATTTCAACTCTAAAAAATATAATACTATCTGAACACCTTCTACGTTATACTTCATGCATTTGGTAGAACTGTGAACAAACTTTTTTGCACAAATACTAACAAAATTATTTTGTTATTTGAACAAAACATTCTACTCAGTGCAGTTCATATATTTGTTGGCAGGAAATTCTTTGAATTTGTAGAGTTCAAAAACCAATCACCCAATCACCTTGAATGTCATAATTTGAAAACTTCAATTTCTAGATCTCCTAATTTTTAGTAGTTCATTTTCAAAATTTAATTTCTGAATAAAATTAAAATGTGATACAATATTGTATAATATAATAAAATAAGATAAAATATGGCGCAATAAGATGCAATATGATAAAATACGATACAATATGATGCAATATGATGCAATACGATACATTATGACACAATATGGCACAATATAATACAGTATGATATAACATGAAATACTATCACACTATATGATACAATATGATACAATATGATGTCACATGATGTCATATGTGACTAAGTTACACTAAGTTACACTATGATACAATATGATGATGAAATATGATACTTTATGATAAACTATGATATACTGTGATACATTATAATATGGTATGATACTCTATGAGGAAATATATAAAACAGTTCAACGTAATATAATACAGTCTTATACGACATAATTGATTTTAGTAGCTGTGTACAGTTATTAAAATGAATAATTTTTTTTTTTAACATGAAACCTTCTTACAGAGATATAAATGATGTTGAAAAAATCGTGCATAAAGGCGTCGGAAACGGTTGCAATTAGTTGCATTAAACATGCCAGCGCTGCTCTCCCCCTCTACCACACTTTCTCACTCTCACTCTCTCTCTCTCTCTCTCTCTCTCTCTCTCTTTCTCTCTTAATAGGGCACAATATGATGCAATACGATACAATATGATAGATTTTCACACTAGATGATATAATGTGATGTAATATGATACAATATGATACAGTATGCAGCATGTTGGTGGCGGAAGTGAGAACGTGTTCAGTGTCAGGTGGTGAGAGGATTTTAGAGAGTTTGTGTGGAAGGTGTGAGTGAAGTGTGAGGGTGGAAGCCTACGAGGTGAGTAGGGTTGTGTGGGGTGAATTAGGAAAATAAAAAGGGATTTTCAGCGTGGGTGTGAGGTGGAATTTAGCTTTTTAGAGAAAGTGAGGTTAGGTTGGCAAGGATT
>JAABKJ010006925.1:0-21447 GCA_011634705.1 Andricus grossulariae
CATTATATATATATATATATATATATATATATATATTGCTAATTCTGACTTCAGCAGCTCCTCTTCCACACCTGCAAGATATGCCGAAACAATTGTTGGGGGCACTTCCAGTGGGTCACAGCAGGGACCGATCGATTCTGGTGTTCCTATTATCACGGAGGTATTCCCGAGGAGGGACAGTGGTTCCAGGGAGGTCGTGAAAATGTAAAACACAAACACGAATTCCCTACTCAAGAGAGAGTACAGTATTTATTGTCACTTACATGGATGGTTGACATCCAACAGCCCGGGACTAAGTGCTGGTGAATCGTTCCAGAGGGCAACGACGGGACGCGTCGTTGCCCAGGACTTCAGAGCCCCTCGAAGGGTTCTGCTTCATCTCGGGTACGGTCCGGCAACCCCGTCGCGCAAGGCCGCTCGGAGTCCTATTTTATCGAAAATCGAACAGCCCGTGCTTGTTTCATAAAAGTGATTGATTATAAAAATGGTTTAATTATATCATATCCCAAGCATATGTATCACTTAGGCCCCGTTTACCTTTCAAGTACTTTTACAATATCCATAAAATATAATCCACCTACAGATTGAACATTTTTACAGTGTAACAACCTTATAGTATGTTAAGAGCAATCGAGGAGTGTGTTCAGAAATAAAAGTTTACTTCTTTTGGCTCACCTATTGGTTATTATATTTATCTATTCCAGAGGTCTCTCCAGAATTGAAGGAATTTTGTAATATGCCGCTTGGCGAACATCCGTGAAAATTTATTTTTCTAAAATGAGGCGATCCCATTCTGGTAAGTAACTAATGAAATAAATACCGCTGCGAAGTAATATGGGTGTATTCTCTATGGATGTATTTACTTTTTCTCACTTTATGAGCACTTTCTTTCCTCACAGGCATCCAATAAATGTTCTTCCTCATAGAAGGAGGTTTTTTTTTCAATAAGAAAATAAGACTGACACTTATTCCATTAAGTAGATGCTTCTATTCGATGCATCTCGAATTCACGAAAAAATATATCAGATGCAGTACTTTAAGCGTTTATAATATCAACAAAGTTTTTTTTCATATAAGCAGAATAAACCATTTTTGTAAACTTCATAAATCAGCAATATTAGGTCATAAAAGGATCCACAATAGGTTGGTCGATGCGTCTTAAAGACGCTAACAAATGCATCAGATATAGTATTATTATTATAAAAAATTGGGGTTCACGTTACTAAACGCAACAATAAAACCACTTCCAATGACCTGATTTAGCTTAAAATATTATCAGACCTGCACATCAATTGGAGCTACAATTCGTAAAAAATTCATGATAAGTTTGTCGATAGTATCGTAGTATAGTATCGCAGGGGATACCGGCTCACTCGCTGGTCAATAGCTGGGAGGGAAAAGGGCAGGGACGTCGGTACCCCTTTCTTCTGAGGTCCCTATTGTTGTGAAATGGATACTTTTTTTCTAACACTTTTTATTTGGTGGCTATTCTCATTAAATTCCGAAATATGCGTGAATGTATATTTCGCGAAATATTGATCTAATTTCATTTTTTCTAATTGTACTTCAATCACGTTACAAAACTGCACATCTTAAGCCATAAAATACTTCCTATCCTTATTTCTTTCCAAGATGATATGTTTGTGGAAAACGGTCTGTAATTGGTAAACAAATTCATATTTCGAAATTTGGAAAACTGCGTTACATTCTGGACACCTTAAGGATCGTCTGTGATTTTTTTTAGATTTTTCAAGACGTCCAGCTCGTTTTGGGAAGCCTCAAAAAAGAGGCTTAAAAAAAGTGCCTCAAAAACCTTATTTTTTGGCACGTGTTACATCAGCGCTATCGTAAAAATTTGTTAGGACAACAATATACATATCTTTCAATTCGAGATACCTTAAGCTTTCACGTTTGCCTGGCCAATATTTTCTGCGATTTCTTTTTTTTTGACGAGTTGCAAGCGTTCAAAGTGAGGGTCGCGTACTTTTGACGCCGGCTTTAGTTCTTGCACTGATCTTAACTGAAAAACTTTTTTTTTTCAAAATTGGCAAAATAATGTTTTATGTGATACATTTCCTTGGATTTTCTGTGGCGTGCTTTATTCTCGCCTTTGTCGAGTCTATTTATAAATTGACCATAGCATATTTGGAACATCGTGATCAAACTGATTAATGCAGGGTGAGATTAAGAAGTGCAAAGTTGTCTAATGTTTCAAATCTATACAGTGGCTCGTAGTATGGAATTGAAGCCAATTTAGCTTGAAATTGAAGATTTGAACTTGAAGACCGAGCAATTTTAAGTACATGGAATATGTTCTAGAGGCTCAGTGGGCAAAAAAATGGAGGATATATTTGCGACATCCTTACGACATTTTTACGACATCGTAAAGACGTCCTATTTCCGTGTCCTTAAGATATCTTTAAGACATCTTTAATGTCGCAAATATGTCTACGTCATTTTGACGACACTGACATATGACATCTTCGCGACTTGGTGAAGATGTCATAAAATTGTCGTAAAGACGTCCTTCAACTCAAGCCCTGTAATTGAAAGGAATAAAGCTGTTGGTGAACTTACGAAATTTTGCACCTGTGTAGGACGCTTTTTTACTTGAATGATTGCTTTGCTTTGAGTTAATATTCGTCAATACAACGTGGGACTGTATGAATAGTAGTTTGATGCGAAATAACCGCTAAACCGCTCCTAGCTCTTTCCACTTTCTCCAATATTTTCTTTCTTATCTAGTTTTTGCAATAACCTTGCTTGTTTATTTTTTGCCCACGATCTGCTTGTTTTTGCACTAACGCTTATCAGGAACTAATTTATTCAATTTTATGAATTGCCTCATTTACTGGATTCTATTTTTTTTAAGGGAGCATAGCTATATTTAGTTTCATGATTCATAGTTGACCCGGAATGTCGAAGGGGGGGGGGCTCTCACCCTAACTCCAGAAATCGTGGTTTGAGTGTGAGGGGTGGTGCATATACGTCGCGTTTGGGTTGCAAAGATATAGCAGATAGTGCTTCGGACAAGTCTGAGACCCCTGCTATCCGTACATCTTTTAGTTCTTCATCCCGTAGAAAAAGGACCAAGAGTCCTAATAGAACGGGGGGTGTTAGTGATTTCTCTACGCAGCTACAGATTTCTAATGAAGAGTGGACAGCGTCGGTTCTTTCTCTGCAGAATCGATATATGGAGTCCAATAAAACTCGATAGGTTGTTGTTTCGCATCTTTTATGGACTAGAGATACAAGTGATTTGGTTGCTCTTTTTTCTGATTCATCGCCCGCTCCTTTTATAGTCTTCATAGAAAGTGCAGACCCCCAGAAAAGTTTGGGTAGCTTTGAACAATTGGCTCTGGTTATCAAATTAATGAACTAGTTTCTGGTGGCAGGAGAAATTTCAGAAACGATCAGAATCAAGTTAAAATTTGTTGTAATGATTGGCGTGAAGCAAATATTCTTTAGAGTCGGCGGATCTAAGGCTACCTTGTCCTAATAGGCTGATATCTGCAAGCTGTGCTAACTGTCGTAACAACCATCGTACCTCCTCTCGTGAATGTCCAGGTTTTTCTTTATGAATTTGATGTTATGAAATACAGGTACTGGCGTGATTGCGGTTATGATGAGTCTGAGTCTGCACACGTTTAGTGAAGTGTTCCGATTGCAGGACCCAAAATGATGAAATTTATATCTACTGATTTGGAACCTGAGTACATGGAAGAGTTGGGGCTGACATTAGGAATAATTTTAAAGAATCCGGCAGATGCGAATGTAATTCACCGACACCTGTTCATGCGCAAGCGTGTCTTACTCCGAGAGGAGGATTTTTCTGCTCGAGATAACTTTAATTCTGAAATTGGGGCTCTTCTCAACCTCTTAAATTGGAATAATTTTTCCGGTAGTAGGCCACTGAGGACTTCTCCGACCGACGGCTCATTTAGAACGATTTTTTGTGAAGGAATGAATATTTTTAACTCGAGGTCTGATCACAGTGCTATGCCCTCCATGGACTCGATTCCCCTTGAGGGAAGCTCTCTAGACTTAGAATAGCGCGATCTCAGTTTTAAGTGTTAGTGGTTAGTTGCTAATCTGTTTCAATAGTTCTTATTTTCACTTTTTTTCGTTGAGTTTATGTTTGTTGACTTTTGTTGCTTAAGTCTAGGCTACTTGTTGCTCCTTGTTTCTTATTACATTTGTTTAAAAAAAGCTTAAGTTTGGTTTTCTTTTTTTTATGCTAGTAATTGTGGAGGAAGAGTCCGACAATAAATTAAAATTCGCGAATTGGAAAGTTTACGATGTATTGAATAAGTATTCAGGATCCATAGGCAACTAGGGTGGTTCTTAGTTATACTTGATGGAATTTTTTTTTTAGAATTTCGTTGCTCTCAGCCCCCCCCCCCCCCAATTTCGTTTTAAACCACCAAAAAGTGATGTCCACATTTTGGCCAAATTGGTTAATATTAACCCGTGTCTCAAAGGTCATGAAGTTTCACATTGATTTAACATGGGTAAAAGGTAGCTTTTTGATTATCTACGGTATAAACGTCTTGATATGAAACAAATATTTATGCATATCAGCTGAATTCGAATTCGTTAACCAAATTAATCTAGCTCATTTATTTTCGAAGTTATTTTGATTTTTCAGTGTAAAAAATAGCTATTTTGTCACTTTTGAGCCAAAATATCTCCAACCGCTGACATGATGGAACACTCTAGGCCATGGATTCAGTTTTAGGGCCCCTAAAACATTCCTGATCACTTAAAGAGTTTTCTGGATGCAGAATGAGGCAGGCATGATTAATTATCGATATGTAGAAAGGGATTGATAGCTAATTTTACAATATCGGAGCTGGAGTTTGTTAGGATCAGATCTTAAAGGGAGCCGTAGACGTTTACATTTCTGTTCATTTTTATTGAAATTAAGTAACCAAGGGAGTCGGAAACCATATTAGTAACATCTAATTTCTGACGGCTGCTTCTGGAAAGGAGCTTGAGACGTTCTCATATATGGAATACGTATCAACATATTTCTCAAGCCTTGCGTTTAGTGACATATAAAATGCTCCTATGTCGCAAGACTACAACAAAATATGATTTGCACTGGGAATAGGAGTAAGTTTTTTCAGATATTTTTTAGCACTGAATATGAATCTGTAAGATAAATATTTTTATTACGTCAGATTTTTGAGAAAATTGACATTTTTTTAAATTTGTTTGAAACAACGTAGTGCGCAAACGTGGCGCTCTAGAGACTTCTACAGGGTTGCTATAGATCAGGGAATTAAAAAATTTCCGTTCAATTTTCGAGTTCGAAACGGCCCCGTGAAGTCACACGAAGGTGTCACAAGGCGTCATTTTCCGAAAGAGCCGAGCAAACCCGAAAAAGTGGCTTCCAAGAGCCAGAGCAGACCGGGAACTGACAACTTCTAGGTGAGCATCATTGGCTAGTATGGCTAGTGACATAAAGGCGAACGCAGAAGTAGGCAGAACAATGCAAACATGAGATGTTACCTTAATGTTATACTTCCCGACAGTTCCTAGCCATATTATTAGAGCAAAGAAACTTGTATTCCTGCTCCAGAAATTTCTTTCACCAAAAGATTCAAAGGCATTTTCCGATTTCGAATGCATATATCTCGAATTTTTCTGTCAGTCCTCTTTGAAGTCATTCGAGGACGACCACAGGCACCTTTGCGTTTGACTTTTAAATCATCGCCAAGATCAATTTTTCTTTTAATATTCTTCACTGAACTTCGAGACTCTTAAAATGTCAGCTATTTGATTCTGGGTCACGTTTTTAGCTTTCAACATGCCCGAAATTTGGCCAACTGTAGTTGACGATAAATCACGTCGTTTATCCATTCTAAAAATTATATTATGGTCGAAAATCTAAAAAATTCTATAAAATTTGTCTCAAAAAATGTTAAAGCATCAAGAAAGAACTTACTTTACGCGATTTTGAAGCATTATTGTTCAATTATGATGAACTATGTATTGTACACAATGGAACCGTTACACTCTATTCGACGTTTATTTGTTTATTTGACGTTTTCGTGTAAACACTGATACCATATAAGTTTCAACGTGATAAGTCTTTAAAAAATTACATAAAATGTTACCATACGTACGAAAATACAAGTACACTCGAACTCCAAAGATACGAGAATCTCGGGAATCGGGAACTCCAAGTATACGAGCCTGAAAGTGGCTCCCACTCCTGCGACGTTTAGATTTCGGGGGTAATGCGTGAGAACGCACACATGCCTACTGCGCGCATGCGCGCGTATGCAATTCGCAATGAAAAAACGTCAAATTCAAAGCAGTACGCATTCGCGCGCGCCTCACTTTCGACTAGGGTGGGAAAAAATTCCGCTCGCTACTTTGGAGTCGAGACGCTCGTATCTATGGAGTGCTCGTATCTTTGGAGCTCGTATCTTTGGAGTTCGAGTGTACTGTTAAAGCTTGCTAACGGTCTTACAATGAAACAACAAAAATAATGTGAAATACTTATTTCTTAGCTATGCTCTAATAATATGGCCAGGGACTGTTCATGAATGGTTTCGGAATCCGACATTTGTATTGATTTTTACCGAAAAAAATCCATGTTGTTCGAATTTCCCCTGTGGCAAGAAAAGTGTTTGACCTAGTGAATTGAATATAAGTGAATTTGATGCATTAATTAATTGGTAGGTAAACTAAAATGTTCTGATTCTATTTTCCTTATTGCTGAGTTCCTAAATCTTAACCTATGTAAATTTTATATAACAATATGTTATGATTATAATATTATCTTATATCACTTGCGTCACTTGACCCAAAAACTATACCGAAAGTAATTATTTTATCTGCACGATTATATTATAAATAACATGGTTTATAGAATGGTAAGTAAAAATATGAGGAAAAAATAGTAGAGAACATTCGGTGTAGGTATAGTGTACATATTGATTGTCTAACTAACTGTTTCATATACCTTTGAATTTCAGTTTTATAAATTCTAATACGACTTTTTTATGAATTATACATTCAATTTTATACATGTTGTGTAAAAAATATTATATCCAGTGTGGAAAAATGGAGTGGGCTCTCGTAAGGGGCCAGCACGGATTGCCCTCAGACCCTGGGGCTCATTAGGGCAATCCAGGCGTGACCCCTCATGGAAACAACATGCTAATCCATAAGGTTCCAAATGGGCGTCTCTCATGCTTACCCATACGGTAGCCATCGATGGTCCCTCCTGGCCAATTGTAGTTTCCCCGACTGTAAATTAAAACAAAATTGAAATACCTTTAATAATATTCCCCATGTCATTTTTAAACATATTTTAATTATTATTCATGTATTGTTAATGTATAAGAAATAAAAACATAAAAATATTAGCAACTCGACAGGGACTTAAACTCATGACCAGCACCTTATCAGACTTGCGTATTTCCTCTTGACCAACTTATCACAATCTTTTTTCAGGTAGACACTATTGACGCGCATTAAAATGTGTTGCAATTTTCTTTCTTTTAAATAATTGCACATTTGCAATCAGCAAGGCTGTTACACAACTAAATTTCTCTGAAATTTTTTTCTGTTACGCTACTCAAAACAGCAGCTCTCAAATATATTACATCAAGCAGGCCGGAGAATTGCTTTTACTTAACAATTGATGGTTACGAAGTTCGGAATCTCTTAATATAGGTCAAGTAATAACTTAGATCTTAGGACATTTTCATTGTCGAGCACCAGACGCTGCAATCCATAAATCGATACATCGATAAGTCGATAAGTCGATAAGTTGTTATTCGTGCTGCAGTGCGGGGCTTTATTGGGCGAGAAATTCTCTCGTGGCGATCTCTGGAAGTGAACATGAGCTTAGCACGATAAATCTGTGTCTGCGAGTTAAACCTATTTCTGACCTGCTTTTCTTTAAAGAGAGTAAATTGCGGTTATGGGTGAAACCACGGAAAACCCCGGCTTATCATTTTTACCTAATTGCATAAGTTGGCAAGTCAACTCCGAGTTGGGGTGAAAGAAGCATTGGAGGCCTGTAGTTGCCAATACCGAACTTTTCGAGTTGTTCTTCGCCGTTAGATTTTACAAGAGGATCTGAGGTCCTAATTATCTCAATACCTCTCGGTCCTCTGAAAGAGGATTTGGGAGTCTAATGATCTTAATACCTATCGGTCCTCTGACTAGATGATCTGGAATTCTAATTATCACCATACCTCTTGGTCCTATGACAAGAGGATCTGGGTACCTAATTATCTCAATACCACTCGATCCTCTGACAAGAGGAACTGGGATCCCCAATTATCCTTCAATATCTCGGTCCTCTGCCTAGAGGATCTGTTATCCATAATTTGACCAAACTTCCCAATATATGTCGGTTATCTGCCAGACGATCTGGGGACCCTAATTATCCTACTATCTCGTGGTATTCTACCAAGAGGATCTGGAATCCAATATACTTAGAAAATATATCTGCCATGGGATTCTTTTTTTGACTTTATATTGACCAGCACTGAGTAAACCGGCCAAGCCAGCATAAACGCTGGACAGAACGACTCCACCGAGCGCCTTCCGACCGTCGGGCAAACTCGAGGATTTATGCTCCCCTGTCCCTAAGCGTAAGAAGAGGAATCTTGGAGTTCGTCGAAATTGAGTAAAAGGACCTCCAGCGGATAATTCATCTCAGAAACTTGTCTGAATCAAACAACTCGGAAGTACCTCGGGAAGAGATTATCGCGGATTTAACGTCCCCTCGCAATTCGTTCAGGATTTACCAGCCCCGGAGAATCTTCCACTTCCTATAGGAAAGATGAGACTTGTAAAAATCAATATTTTTTTATCATAAGTTTTTTTATATGATTATGCATACTTAAGGAGATATGCGAAGAAATTTTTTTTTAAAAGCGTTCATCATAACCAATGTAATACAAAAAATTAATTTTACATGTTTATATGAATATTTTTTGAAGAACCTAAAAAGTTCAAATGTCTATTAAAGACCTATTAGTTCTGCGAGGTCATTCTCGAATTTTTGAGTTTTCGTAGTTCAACTTCCAAAAAATGTCATATAATCATCAAACATCAAAACTTGTAGTTTCAAAAAAATATTAACTTTTTGGACCTAGAAATTTTAACGAATCCATCGGATCATAAAACGAATCTTTTTACAGCCATCAAACAATTTAATGAAGTTGAACAAATTAAATAATTGCTATGACAAATTATTTTAAGAAACTTAATTACACTAGAAGTGTATTTGGAAATAAGTTTTCATTTTCCAAAAACTATTTACTCATATATTAAAATAGGTGTAAAAAATGATCGATTCAATTATTTCATTAAATGTGGGCGTCCGCATGAAAAGGGCCTTTATGGCCGGTACTAGATTAGTATATATTCTGTGTTTTCTGAGTCAGGGTCCAAATTATTATTTTCGGGTTTGAGTTGAGGATGATACTAGGAAGTATGCTGAATGTATTGGCACTATACTCATGTCCAGAAAGCAATCGGAAGTGGGTACATTTCACGTTCGAAGGAAAAGTATAACACGCGCGCTTATAGCACTCGCCAGCTTCAGATGCATTTTTTTCGAAAATAACGATGTCCCAGCTCCTCGTTTTTAAACCTAAAGTGTTCCTCTTAGGCTGAAAATTCCGCAATTTATCCGGCTATATTGACCGTACATTTAACTCCATAACGACTATCAGGGCCTTTTTATGCAGACGCCCACAAATATTTTTGAAATAAACACTTATTTTCAAATACACTTAAGGTGACAAATTATTTTTCACAAACATCAATAAAAAAAAGTTCAGTTCCATGCATTTGATGACCTTGTCTGTACTCCAGTGTGTCCAACATATTGTAGTATGCCATTTTACTTAGAGAGGTCTATAAACTTGAATCGACTGAAGGTCATTCAGTTGAACTAATTCTCAAATAATAATTGATAATAAAATTTGAATGAGGGTTACCTAATTGGGCTGATACTGTACGAAGCAGACTATACCAAATAATAAAGGAAGATTCATTATTTGGTATGCATTATTTGATATAAACATCTTCAAATAATGTAGATGGCGAGTTGTTGAAATCTACTATCGCAAAATGAACTTTGGTTATTCTGAATGGCCGCGTGGTTAATTATCAGTTTCTATCTACATTGTATATACACTTTCGAAGTACGCTGAACATTTGGATTATGAGCAAAAAAGATCAATTGAAGTTAAATGCCATAAGCTTTTGAAGGTGAATCAATGTTTGGCCATTTTGGCCGATCTCGAGGTCAAAGAGTTTCACTACTACAATGAAGTTAATTTAAAAAAAAAATGGTATTTATAAGAAAAAACTTTATTTCTTTCTACTTATTCCAGCCTATTTTATTCCGAATTACATAATAACGTTTCGGAAGCGGACCGATTCCGTCATCGAATTACCTTTTTACATTTCGCAGAATTTAAAAAGAATATTTTGTAAGAAGTTTGTCATATTTTGTCGGAACTATCTATAGATAATATGAAAGGAAGGTTTTTTATAAATAAAGTGATAACTCGTCTTTAATTGTAACTAAATAGCTTACAAACAGGTTGAGGTAATAATCGGCCGAACATACCGAATAGTGAAGGCTAAACAATTATTAACTATTGATTAAAAATGTTAGAAGCGGAAAAAATAATGAACCGTTTTCGGTTTCTTTGCGACTCTCCCTGACAGTAATTTATTTGTTAGAATACAATTGTAGTTGGAAAAACATTTTGAACAAATCCTTAAGAGTGAATGGTTAATTTTTAATTTTTCAACGGACGCCTTGTGACGAGTCGTCCATGCTGCACTCGATGTGAACAGAAAGTCTTCTTCTTCGGTTCTGGCTTTGTATTCAGTTAGTCATGTCTCATTTAAGATAATAATTAAGTATGGAGATTCCTTTCCAGAAATTTCCCAAATGTTTCAAAAATTCCAGCTGGTAACTCTCATTCTTCGTTCTGGAAAAATCCTTGGAAATCCAGAAAATGACTGCCAAAAACCAAGGATAATACTGTTAGTGTCTGTAGCCCATAGAGTATACATTGTAGATGTCGGCTGATCCCTAGAAGGCAGTCCAACCCGCCAACGGCTACTTGGCAAGGGGAAGAAAGGACCGTCCTCGCAGAACAGTACTCAATTCAAAGTAAGATAAGGTCCTAAATTAATACATTATTGAAAACCCATCCCAGTTCGGCCACTGATTTAACTATGGAACTAAATATTATGTCCTCTATATGGACTAATTTGGAGGGCAGACCCGGGCTTACTTGATTTTGAAAATCGAGCAGAACGATTCGGCACGCTGAAAAGTGATGACACTAATGAACAAGATACTTCAGGCCTCTGAACTCAGCACCACAGTCGTAGCTCGCGGGCAGGTTCCATCCCATGCTGATGAAATGTTCCCCTTTGCAAATGTGGGTTGTTCTTAATCTCGTGACTAGATTTACGCGACGCCTCGGGAGATCGAGCCCTCGAAATTACGGCCTAGGTGTCTTGATGTTAACCCGCGAAAAGTATACGGACCGGGAGCCGCTTGTTTCCCCGTAAGGTGAGAGTATGGGCGTCCAAAAATCTATATCCAGCTGACAAATAGTACGGAAATATTTCACTGGATGACCCTCAGGAGTGATGGTAACCAAACCGAGGCGAGGCGCATAGGTAGTTCGACACCCTATAAAACGAGCAACGGATTAGCCAGGAGCATCAAAAAACCTATCGGGAATCGCATACGGAGGATCCTGAGAGTCTAAAGAGCCATCGGTAAAAGGCCGTACCGAACCCGGGTAAAAAAATCCGCGAATAACTCGAATTTCATACGAGCGTCAACCGAGTGCCTCAGGATCATTCCCGACTCTCGGTCAACGTCCAGGTCGGCCAGAAGATTGACCCAGTCCTCGTCAAAATACGCAGGTCGGATGTTGAGGTCCAGCGCAGAAGTAGTAACTCGAAGAGAAGCGTACTGAACTCGATCTAGTGTTCTCAATGCCGTGTTGCTCGCATTAAGGAACAAAGGGACACCCCACGCTAAGTATAACCTCACCAGCCCTTAGTGATCAGTGAGAAAAAGAGAAAAAGGCGCTCTCCAAGTTATCCTGGATATGATGTACAGAATATTAGTCGCACATAGCGGCAATGGACCCCACAAGAGGGGCCCAAGTCTAACATCTGTCAAGGAGCAAGCCCAGGTATTTCAGAGTAGGCTGGCATGGAACCACTGTATACGCAAGATTCAGAGAGATTCAGAGACATGTTCTAAACCCGGACGCACGACTTCGTAAAGCAGGCAGGACGGTAATTTACCGACAGGCAGGACATCCCAAAACCCAGCATTATATCTGACACTACTAATGCTGCAGAATCCATGGAGGACCTGCGTATTCTGAAACTAAACTGGAATTTAGGAATCCAATCATTATGCTCGACAAGGAAATTCAGGCTTCTCTAGGATAATCTCTCGAAAAATCTGCCAAAAGTCGAGGTCAGAGAGATCGGGCGGAATCTTCTACCACGGGTCTTGAGAATTAAATGAACTAAAGTGTCCCTCCAAGACTCAGAAAAGGACGACTTCACATATATAGGTAGAATTAAAAAGATCATGGATAAAGTGAAGAGCTGCGTCAGAGAGACCGTTAGTAATCTCGTAAGTGATGCCTTCCATTCCTCGGGACGATTTGGGCTTGCTTGATGAAAGAGCTGAAGTGAATTCCTGCCAAGAGAATGCACGGTTCATTCAGTCGGTCTCATCCGGATCTCGAATCGGTTCCATATTTATCAATGTGATATCAGGTCGAACCAGCCTAAAACTCTTAACTTCTACTAAACCTATAAGTCGCGCGCCAGGCGTTTCCTAGACATTTCAAAAATCAACATAACCTCGAAACTCAATAACTGAAAAAGCCTCGAAACTTAACTGTAAAATTCAACTCAAGCTCAAATCTAAATTAAAGAAGGGCGCAGTGTACCGGAAAATTTCGCTATCTCAGTCTCGGAAATCTAGGTAATGGTAGAAGGCGTGGTCAGTAGCAAAAGAAAAGATCCTTCAATTAGATCAATAATAACTCTCAGAAAGCATTAAGATAATTAACAGCGAATTTATTAAACGTAGCGATCATCAGTGGACATAAATTTCCTGGTAGTATTTACATAACATTTTTAACAGTCAATCAAACGATTCTACAATTAATCATGTGACCTCTTGTCATAAACATATTAACAATTAAACTCAAATAAGGACTCTCAAGAACATAAAATCTGTAATTCCTAATCTAACTTATCTATAAGAGATTAGGTTCTTCCTTCGGATACTTCACATCTTCTAATACTAAATTATCACGCTAATACAATTCTAGACACATATCGGATTATTCTGGGGTCAGGGCACGGTCATATGGATAGATGTGTAAGACCAAAATGAAAAAGGGGATAATTCGAGAATTAGGGTATGGTCATAATTATTGGGTGTGGTAAAAAACTTAGGGCAAGATTAAAATCAAAGGGGGTAATCGAGAATTACGGCATCGTAATTATTATTGAGTGTGGTCAAAAACTTAGGAATGAGATCAAAACCATGGGGGGTAATCAAGAATTAGGGTATAGTCATAATTAAATAAAAAGTCATAATAAAAAATTAGGGGATCTGGAATGACCTCAAATCTAATAAATTGGGCGTGGTCTCAGCTGATTCCTTCACTCGCTAGCTACCAAAGTATTTGATTCTAATCTCGAAACATGATATTAAATCCACTCATAAGTAGCTTAATCGATGATTACTTATCATCCTTCTTCCCCGGTAAGCCCTTCTGGCGATAGCTGGGAACCGTAATTCTTCTTGACATCAGACAAAGATCTCCTTTGGTACCAATAGTCCCAGTAGTAATAATCCCGGACTGATCTACAGAGCTCTCTTTTAGTTATACGGGGGAATTGAGAATAAAAACTTCTCGAAAGAAGTATTGTTGAGTTCCACTCCAGGTGAAGAAGTCGAAGTTGGTTATTTAGAGTGGTATAGAATACTCTGTAATTTCAGCTGGAGAATTTCAATGGTTCTGGAGCTTAGCATCTTAACTACGTCGTTTATCCCTGAATCTTTTGCAGTATCTCTGAAGTTCCTGATATTCTAGGTGTCCCTTAAAGTCCCTCGCAGTCGGTAACAATCCATTTAATACAAAACTAAACAAAACAAAATAGAATCAGTCTTTAAATGCAAAAGTCCTTATAATTACAGCTTTCACCATGGAGTACCATGCAGTTCCGGAGGCATCATTACGTGAATCCTGAAACTTTATTCTTGAGAAAAATAAGAAAAAAAATAAATTGAAATTTTGTGAGTTGCAAAAATGTTGCAACGTCACAAGCCTTAACAGTCCGTCAGAACCTTGCAACGACAAGCTTAAAAGCTAAGCAGCTTCTAGTCTGAACCGCATCGCATTGCTCATTCCATCAAAGAGGCTCCCATATTCGCTGCCATATCTGTTCCCGGAGAGAATCTAGTCTTATTAACGCCGATTTCGAGTTCTTGAAGGCAAATAGAGCCTATCGTACTTCTTCCCAGGAGACGGGGCGGGGCTCTCCTGGGCCTTCAAGAACTTGAATCTATCTTTATTAACGCCGATTTCGAGTTTTTAAAGGCAACTTGAGCCTATCGTACGTCTCCCCAGGAAAGCCCCCCCCCCCCTCTCGTGGGAAGACGTACGATAGGCTTCATTTGCCTTAAAAAACTGGCAATCGGCGTTAATGAAGCTAGATTCTCTCCGGGAACACGCAACCTGAAAGATCATTCCTGAGGACAAGGACCGGTAGGAGGTCCTAACGATAAGTATCGTGCTCAATACTGACAGAAGATATCAGAACAAGTGTGAGGACACAGAAGATAAGATCCAAGTTGTTGACCAAGTGGCCTAAGGGTGAGTCGAAAGTTGTTGAAGCCAATAAGAGCCTGATGGTGGGATGTGGTACAGACCGTTGTGATTTCTATCAGTAGAGGGGCCACGTATTGGTCTGAGACATAGTGTTAAGCTGAGAGAAGTGGGCTGAAAAAAGATTAGACCAGTCTTGTTTCCGTTGAAAGATATAACTTATATATGGTTTTCGAGATGCTGATTCCGAATCTGATATCAGAATTTCAAAAAACAAAATGGTGGATCTAAAATGGCGGACGCGTATTACAAAAAATTATTGGATCTTCTTGAAACGTGGTATCTACAGATTTTCGAGGGCGCTGACTTCAAATCTGAAGTCAGAATTTCAAAAAACGAAATGGCGGATCCAGTATGGCGGACGTGTATTTCAAAACATTATTGGACCTTCTTGAAACGTGGTATCTACAGGTTTTCGAGGGTGTTGACTCCAAATCTGAAGTCAAAATTAAAAAAAAACATAATGGCGGATCCAACGTGGCGAACAAGTATTCAAAAAAATTATTGAATCTACTTGAAACGTGGTATCTATGGGATTTCGAGGGTGCTGACTCCGTAACTGAAGTCATCATTTAAAAAAACAACATGGCGGATCCAATATGGTGGACGAATATTTCAAAAGTTATTGGATCTACTTGAAACGTGATATCTACAAAACATTCTCTGCCGTTGACAATCGTAAAGGGATGAGAGAAGTGACAAACAAGGTTCTATCACTGAGACTCTCATTATCTTCCACTGATTTAAAAGATTAATTGTAAGGTGAATGACCAGTACTACCATCCGTACCCCACGAACTCATAAAAAAAAGTTCCATTTCCAGAGTACACGAATTCTGCATATGCTGAATTATGACTTTCCTCTGTGATTCGACAATCCTACTGGAAGTGTGATTCCACAAGGCCTGCAGAGTTACCTCGGCTTTTTTCTCCGAGATAGACATTTTTTCTTTGGGTGGTTGACATTGTGACTTAACTTCCCTAATACAATTGTACGACGGCCAAATATCAGCACCACACTTTTTGCTTTCTAACCGTATATTTGTGTACACAGATTTAGCTAGAGAATTGTCCAGGAGGAAAGTTAAAGCTTCTTCGGTAGACTTTTGTTTTATTGGAATTTTCGGTACCACCAACAATTTTCTAATTTTTCTCGGTTACTCTAAGTTTTGTGAAACTTTGCAGAGAACAGTATACAAATCTTTATTCTTATTTTGATTCGCTGCATAGCGAGAAGCCATTATTAATCTTTCTGGGTCGTGCTTTTGTTCAGCACTAATTATTGCAAGTTCTCGACGCTTTGAGCCATCCGATTTTTTATGTAATCGGAGGCTTGTACGGCCAGCATGAGAAGATAGAAGATGTTCCTGCTCAGTTTTTGAAGTCAATAAAACTGGAAAATCATAATTCAACAATTCAGCATTATTTGTCTCAAACCTATCCATATTTCTCCTCGCAGCGTTGTATTTTTCAGAGCGTCTACCTTTAAGAGCTCTCAATGAGGCTTTCAATCTCTTTACATCTGCACTTTCAATGTCATTAACATCCAATTTTATTTTTGATAAAATATAGAAAACAGTGGATTCTACATTATCAGTTTTAAGGAGTTCTTCAATAACTTCCCTTTTAGTGAATTTTGTCATTTTACGTAAAAAAATGTTTCAATGTGGAATACAACATGAAAACGACAGGGAAAAACAGGGAGAAGAAGAAGTAACAATGGGTCGATTCATTCATGAAGTTTATATTTTACATATACATATATTGTATGCATTAGCGGTGTTAATTATCATTTTATTATTATCATTTATGCGCAAGGAATGTGGACGGAAAGCAGATTACCGAAACAAGGGAGCCAGCTCGCGCGGCCATGTAAATATACCATAAGCAGCGAAAAAAATGAAAAGGAGCAAAAAGTGGCACACTTCAGCTCAAGTGCACATCCTAAGGTCATTCATATATGTCAGAACTCAATATGTAGTGTCATGTCGTGTTATGAGCAATCGGAAAAAGGTGCCTTGCTGAAAACTCTTGTTTTTAATTTAGTAATAATGTGATTGTATTTGATTGCAATCGAAAATTATAGATTGAATTATTTCCTTACAAATTTAACACCTTGATGAATTAAATAAATCGAGGTAGGAGGTTAGAAATCAATTTCCTAACATCAAAAATCGTATTTCCCTAACGTCAATAATACTACGAATTGTAATAAGCTTTTCTACGTTGTGCCTGTATCATCGAATCAAAAACTGATCAATCAACATATACACATCATCAATAGCACTTCAATTATTCCTGAATTCAGTACTTTAACTCATTTTTTCGAATTTAAAACTCGAATTTTGGCCATGAAACCGGGTCTCCTGCCCACTGTGATAGGCATTGACCTTCTCGTTAAAATTCATATCACAATGTAGACAATTTGTTATCTTTAAGCCAAAGACATGTTTTGAAAGAACAAAAAAACATTAAATCTACAAGATTTCCAAATGATTAAAAATACGCATATCATTCTTTCTCATATTTCATGAACTGTTGTAGAAATGGTTTAAATAATTTTCAGTTTCATGCTTTAAAAGGTTTCCAATAAAGGCGCATGAAAATTCAACAAATTTTATTTTTCATAATGTTCATTTCACCAAAACATAATTTACTCTAATTTTTCTTTATCCGAATCGTTAATTAACTGTCAATTTTTATTATACCAAATAACGTTCAAACTTAAGCTATTCTATTCTTAGAGTTGAAAATTTATCTTTTTAGTTTAAAATTCGTCTTTTTTGGCATGAAATGAACCCTCTTGGTGGAAAATTGATTTTGTTGGTAAAATATTCAATTCCTTAGTCGAAAATTATCATCCTTGTTTTTGCATTTTCATATGAAAGAAATCTGGCTATAACAGATACCTAAACAATTAAATTATTCTATTTTCAAATAATGTTATGTTAATTCTTATTCTTTCTGCGAATCTAATACCAATATCTTTTAAATATTGATACTATTCCTAATTTGTGAAATAATGATATTGATATTAGACCAGTGAATAACAAAGAATTATCATGAAATTATCCGATTATTTTATTATTTAATTTTTTTTTTATTTTTATTTTATCTGATCAAAACCATAACATGAAAGAATGGATATACTCTATTTTAAGTTGAAATTTCATCTTTTGCAGTTGAAAACTTATGTATTGTGTTAAAAGTTCGTCTTTCTTGGTAGGAAATTATTCTTTCTGGTCAAAAATTGAATTTTTTTGTTGTCGAAAATTCAAGAATTCGGTTGAAAATTTATCTATTCCAGTTAAAACGACAGTTTTTTAAAAATTATTTGTTTAAAGTGAAAATTTAAATATTTCAAATTTCGTTGAAAATTTATTTCTTTTAGTTGAAAATTCGCCTTCTTCGTTGAAATTTAATCATTTTGGTTAAAAATACACCTTTCTGGTTGAAAATTCAATTATTGGGTAAAAATTTAATTTTTTGATTTAAATATTCATCGATTTAGTTAAAGTTTCATCGATTCAGTTGAAAATTCGTTTTTTACGTTATTGAAAAAATTGACGCATTTATACAAAAATGAAAGTTTTCTATTTTTGGTAACAAAAAGTCTCAACATAACTATTGAGTTAAGAATCAATTTTGTTGCTTGCAGATGGATATTTTTAATTAAAAATTAATTTCGCAAGAACACCCAAATCTCGGATTCTGTCCCCCCAGTCTCCGCCTTCCTAGAATTGCTCACCCACGCAGTTTCTCAGCGCGCAGGGCGTAATACGGGTGCGACTCTCGCCCCGTAAGGGGCGCAGTGCGCGAGTAATTAGTCAAGTATATTGCGCAATATTATGCATTTTAATTGTAAACTGTTCAGGCAACCCTGAGTGTTTACGTTTGCATTCCTCCGACTTGTGGCCAAGGCTATTTGCAGGCTACCACTGAGAATAGACTAAAACTAAGAGTTCGGTTTGAACTGAAATGTATATTCTACTTATGCCTTAACGCTCATCATTCAAATTTTAATAAGAGATTCCTGCAAATGTTGCTAGAAAAAAGAATCCAACCATCAAAGTACAGAGCGCTCCTAAATGTCTCATTCGAAATTTAAGAAGAGAATAGAAGAAAAAAAAAAAGAGAATGCAATCAATCGATTTTGGAAAATCAATTAATTTTGGAACAAATTTTGATTTCTATTCTTCTTTGACGACCAAAATTGAAATTTCCATGAGGAATTCTTCGAAAATGAAAAAAAAAGAATAATCCACTAATCAAATTAAATAATAAAAAAACTGAAATAAAAAAGGGCGACCACCAAATCACTCTTTGGAATAGATCTTAATTTATATTCTTTTTTAACTCCCAAAATTCAAGTTTGAATGATAAATTATAGAAAACTGAGAAAAACAATGATCTGTTAATCATATTCGGACAACACACTCTTGAATGTCTCTATTCAAATAAAAAAAATTAAATAAAACAACTCGGAAATCTATTTTTTTTCTGGAGAAGAATTGAAGAGAATGAAGGAAAAGAATAAAAACAATAATTAAAACAAAAAAAAACAAAAAAGGAAATAAGGAAAATGGTAAATTGTAATATCGATTTTAGGAAATCCGAAGATAAAATATTTTGGTTGAAAATCCAACTGTTTCGGGAGAAAATAAAACTTTTCGTTAAGTATTCGCCTTTTTGACTTCAAAATTCAACAATCTTTAAAAATGTTTTTTATTACTCCTGAAAATGATTTTTGGTTAAACTTTTCACTATTTTCTTGACAAACAGTTCCTTTTGTAGAAAATTAATTTTTTTCAACTGAAGATTTAAGTATTACACGGTATTTTCCGAATGCGATCATTTTTTGGCTGGTGAAAATTGAAAAGTTGAGTGAGTACGGCGAGGGTGTGGTGAGTAAGGGAACTGGGGTGAAAGTGCAAGTATGAATGAAGGAAGCGGTAGAAAATGCTAATTAAAACAAAAAAAAAAAAGATAAAAATTGACGAGAATTGATTTTGAGTTTATGGTCGAGCGCGATGAGCAGCGTGCGCATAAATAGTGAAGGGGAGAAAACAGGGGACAGTAAAAAGAAAAGAGAACGGGTGGGTGAAGGTACGATGAGGGGCAATGAGATTAAAAAATTAAAGTAAAAAAGAGTACGCCGGAGAGAAATGGGGATGAATGGAATATGCCCAAAAAATTAGAAGATCTCATAAAGGGATTTAGAGAGGGGACTTGCGGAAAATTTGATGAGACTTGCGGAAGACAATGATATGAAGAGGCAAGGGAGGAGATGAAAGAAGAAGTAAGAAAAGTGAGACAAATTAGGAGGAATGGGATGAATTATGGAAAGGAGATAAAGAGCAGGTATGAAACAAATTCGAAAGCATAGAGAATAGACAGAGAGAGAGAATCAGGAGGATAGATGAAGGGATATGAAATTGCTAGAAAAGAGAGTGAACAAACTAGAACTAAGAAATGAGAATAATGTGGAAGAGAAAGGGAGTTAGAAAGAAGTGAGAAAGTGTGAGGGAGTTATGCATAAGCAGAGTGAAAGGAGGCACTTAAGACTGATTGAGGTTAAAAGAAGGATGGAAGAGAAAAAGAGAGAGAGCGAGAGAGAGCGAAAAGGAAAAAAAATATAATTTAAAGGTTTTGAAAGTGGACAGTGAAAAGGAAGTGGAAGAAATTGACAAGATGATGAGAGACATCGGCGCGCAAGTCAGAGTGGAAGGGATAAGAAGACACGGAGGGTAGTTATAGGGGAAAGAATGTATGTTTTTAGTCAAATTAGGGAGTGAGGAGGATAAGTATGACGTTATGGAGAAGTTATTCAAAGGAAGAAATGAAAGAATTGATGAAGATCTAACGTAACGGGAAAGGAGAAGAAAGTGGATAATCGAGCGTAAGGCATGGACTGACAGGAGCAAAGGTAACAGGGTAAGGATTGGGAGAGATAGAATATGGGTAAACGGAGATATATGGATTTGAGACGATAAAGTAGAGCAACAGTTTCTACAAAACAGTTGAAATTTGGTCTGTTTGGCTTGCATATTCAACAAATTTGATTGCATTTTTTTTCTCTCAGACTGAAAAATCCTTTTTGCTTGAATAATCGTTTTTTTTTACATTTTGAATAAAAATCAAAAAATTTATAATTTTAGTTAAAAAATGTCATTCCTTAGTTGAAAATTGAAATATTGTCTTAAAAATTAGTTCTTTCGGTAGAAAAATATATTTTTAAGCGAATTATGCCGTTACGTCACCAGTATCGCGCAGTTCCACCCACAATAGGCCTCCCTCGGATGGAGGCAATGGTTCAGTTGGAAGTGGCAATAGGACCGAATGGAGGCGACGACCAGGTATTGGGTTGCCCCGCGTGGGGTTGCTGGTCCCCCATCGGAAGCCTCCCCAGGTTGCGGATAGGGGAAAGCCTCCCAGATATGGGTGGTACCGGGGAAATCAAATACCCGGGGCGGACAAAAACCAGCTAGGGGAAGGAACCCCGA
>JAABKJ010006926.1:0-21445 GCA_011634705.1 Andricus grossulariae
CGAAGCACGAGATACGTGATGAGAATGTGTTCGTTAAAGCCAGAGGAGCTTTAACAAAAGAGAAGTCACAATCACCACATTACAGTTGTCGATGATTTGACCTTTAATTTTAAAAGGTATGTGTAAAAATGTGGGTATTAACAGTTCTCATAACATTATTATTATTTAAAGAGAAAGTCAGAAATTTGAAATCGCACGAATTATAATACATTTTCGATTTGTTTCTCTTTCATTACTAACAAATGAGTTTGAATTCTTCAGCATTTCAAATTAAAAATTCAACCATTATCAAGGAAACGACCAAATACACATGATTTAATTGAGATGTTATACACATTTTTTGACATAAAGATTATTTTAGGGAATAGTCATCATAAGTAGATAAATTTGGTTATTATTAGACCCTAAGCAAATGCATAATTCTGCAATTTTTTAAAGAAATTAATTTTTCTTGAAATTTACATTTAATTTCCTGCACCATACTAATTTGAACACTATCTATACATAGGTATTTGATATATTTCATGATTTTTAAGTATTATAAACTTTCGACGGCTTTCTTGCGGAAATATTTCACAATCAGTGTTCTATATAAGCCCCATATTTTTAATTAGCATTGCTATTGACAATTTTTATTTAAAAATTGATCAAAGTGATCACTTGATAATGTTTTCAACAATTTTGTACTTATAATTTCAAATTTTTCTCTCTGGTCTGTCATAATGTATGAGAAATCAAGTCAGTTAGTGAAGCCAGCTGCTAATTCCCCTCCCCATATCAAAGTTTTCATTCTGATTAGCTTACCATTTCCGACTGTTATAATATTATAATTATTGAAATTTGAATGATTCAATTACATACGATCTAAATGGAAACACCTTTGCTTTTAATTTAAGATTGTTCAATTTCAAATACTTTAAATTAAAATTGTTAACATTTTTTTACTCACAATATTTGAATAAATTATTTATTTCTATACTCAGATCGTATTTACTAAAATTAAAATAAGTAAAGAAGAACTGCATGTAAAAGAATAATAGCTATTTAATTCTGAAGTAAACTGGGATAAGGATTAAATCCGAATTAGTAGCAATATTTATGTGACTCAGTAATTTTCATCAAATTAATAGCAAAGATGCTTACATTTAGTATACGAAATGCACGAATTATCAAATAATTTTTTAATAATTCAAATTTATAAACCAGAATAGCATGAAATTGTTATTGATGAAGCTCGTGCTTTTAAAGGTTCATTTTTGTCTTCTCATCCAACAAATTTTTCTCTCTGGAGAGATAGATTGCAGTACATATCTCCACAACGTGCATGAAAAAGGATTAAAACTCACATATATTCATTTATAGATAAATTCTCATGAAATATTAGCTCATAAAGAGGTAAAGCTACAAATTTGTGATAAAATTTATAACGAAATAGATTGATGAAACATGTTATTGCAATACATTTTTTTAAGAGGAGATATCAAAGTTAAAATCAAACATATTTTTTCGGATTAAAAACGAATTTCGACAGCAGTTTCTCTCGAGATTAAATGAAACGTGAAAAATGTCTGAATGCTTTTTAAAAAACTTTTTGATCTCAATATATCAATAAATAAATGTGATTTGATTGACTCCGTCAATATTGGTTCGTATTCACGGCAGTTGATATGCGCTCGCTCCAATTGCAATTCACGCAAAAGCCTCTGTGGAATATCGTCCAAATACTAGCATTATTACGTTCAAGATCTAGCGTGCGGAAAGCAATTTTTTCAACTATAAATACAAATATAGACTGATATGATTACAATTTGGAATCACACAATTTCAAGCCCGCTGAATAAAGACAATTTCGAATTTAAAAGGCATTAGGTTTGAAAAATTCTCTGTTCGAAACATTTTCAAATTTTAAATAATTTAATGTGGCACGCCTGGTTCTAAAATTTTAATCTAACTAGCCAACAAACTCCAAAATTGTTTTTCTGATGAATTAAGAACTTTACTTATAAGTTCTAATACTTAAAATATGTCAATACAGCATAATGGCTACTATTTGTTCGCTGGATACAAACCGTATAAAATAATGCAAATAAATATATTTTTATCTTAAAATGCGTATGCTTGAGTATTTAATGAAGGTTTGACCACTCTGCAAAAAGTCAGAAAAATGTGAAACTTTAAAAATTTCCTGAAGTGTCTTGAAATCTTCTTCAGAATATAAGAAATAACGGCAATCAACAATTTTATTTATTTCATAAACGTATATTTTCTTATTTTATTGAATTAAATAATTGAATAGCTGTGTTTACAAGAACAATAAAATATTTAACCACCATAAATGATCACACATTAAGTTAAGACTAGTTGTAAACAAATCAAAAGTTAGCAGCGGATTTAATTTTTCAATTTCAATTGTAATAAATAGAACAATTTCAAGTCATTTAGAAGCCATTTAGGTTTTTAATAACAATGAGTACGAAAATTTCGAAATATTTCACCACACCACTGTTTTTAGATAGATGTTCAATGTTCTAATAAATTCTTAATTTTTTAATTTTCATGAAGAATTATTAATTAATAATTAATAATGGATTAATTTAAAAAATAAATTATTTGAATGTCAATTTTAAAATGTTAACTGTTACTCTGAAATATTAAAAATACCTCAGGACAAAAGAATTTGAAACGAGTTGAAATGCTGGAGCTTCATTGTGAACAGGATGCAACCATTGAAGATGACTATATTAAAAGAAATGAATTAAATTATTCCAACTGACAATGAGTTCCTTTCATGAATGAAGCACAAAAAATGTTACTGGGTTGAATAGACTTTTAGGGAAAAAGTGAAATTTACTTCAAATTAATGAAGGAGCGTCCATTAATTGCGTAAGGCATTTTAGGAAGGAGGGGGTCAGAGAGTTTTTTTGTATCCTTACTTTGGAGGAGGGGAGTCCCAAGCATCTCGAGATCCATTTTAGTTTCATTGAAGGCTTACAAAATTCTTTAAAATCCGCGGAGATATACATTGGAATGTTTTGAAATATCTCAAAAGCCTTTTGAATACCGTGAAATCATCGAACTCTTTTTGAGTCTTTTAAAATTGGTTAAAATTCCTTGAAATTCTTCAAATATCTTCAGAAGTCCCGTGAATTCTTAGGAGAATTTTGTATATCCCATACGATTTTGTAAATTATGTAGATATTTCTTAAAATTCTATAAATTACATGAACATCATGCAGAATCTTTCAGAATTTCAGTGAAACGATTAAGCTTCGTGGAAACACTTGAAATCCTTTAAAACCCGCGGCAATCTAATAAAAACTGTGGTAATCCCTCAAAATTCTTTAAGATTCTATGAAATCGTTAGGAATCCTTGAAATCGCTTGAAATCTTCAAAATCCCCTAAAATCTCTTAAGATCGACTGAAATTCTTGAAATTGCTTGAAATATTTCGACATTTTGAAAAATCTCTTGAAATCCTTGAAGTCTCTTTAAAATTTATTAAAATTTTACGAAATCCTCTGAAAATTGTGGATGTACTTTGGATTTCTGTTAAGTCTTTTAAAATCCTTTTAAATCCCGTCAAATCATCGGAATCCCTTTAAATCTCTCAAAATCCGTTAAAATTTACTTAAAATCTTATAAAATCTTTGCAGATCTTTTAAAATCTCATGAATTCCCTTTAAATAATCGAAATCCCATTTGAATCTTTTATATCTATGGTAATCGTTGTGAATTTTTTGCAATTACTTGAAATGTTTTATAAGTTTTTTAAAGCCATTATTATTATATTATGGAGCCAAATCCGTTTTAGGGTAAGCGTACAATTCCTCAAAATCCCTTAGAATTCTTGATAATATTTGGAAATTATTTGAAATTTCGTTACATCTTTTGAAATATTACAAAATCCTGTAAATTCTATGGATATATTTTGGAATGTTTTAAAATCTCTTGAACTCTTTTGAAATATTGTTGAATCATCAAAAACCCGTTAAATCTCTCAATATCCTTTGAAATTCCTTAAAATTTTTTAAAATCATGAAAAAGTTCGGTATCTATTGAATCCCGTGAGGTCTTTCAAAATATTTAAAAAACTCTCAAATTCTTTTAAATGAATGATGCATGTTGATAATAATTTATCGACAAAGTCGAGATTTCCTCGGAACACAATCAGATGGGATTAAAATGCGATGAAGATGAAAAATCTGTAATTCCATGAAATCTTTTGTAATTTCTTAAAATTTGATATACGCTGAAAATAATCAAAATATTCTGGATATATTAAATGAAAAATATAGAACATTACGAAAGAGAGACAGGTAGGTCTTCCTTATGAAATAATGGACGTTCCCTATCTATCGTCGAATAGAAAATTTAGGAAGTCGTCATGGGTTGAGAATTTTGTCGATTAAACTTCTCTTTTGATCGGAAGTGATTGAAGATCATTTAGTCGCACTGCTTTATCGATTTTGGAACTCAATTATGGGAACTTATCGTGCTTGTTTGCCAGTGATGCGCATTGCGGCTTTTAACGAGTGATTTATACAATTTTCTCGCTGCAATTTGTATACGTGTGGGTACTGATGCTAGTAATGCATGATGAATGACTAAATTTGAGATATTTCGTAATATATATGCGGTTTTTCATTCGAATTATTATATATGCCCATTTATAAATGAAATAAAAATAATCTATACATCATTCTTCTAAAAAGAATTTGTCTATTGAAAAAGAGCACCTTTGATATTTTGCACGCTTCAATAACGTAAAATTGGAACACTCGTTTGCTGACACGCTTTGAAAAGCCAGTAGAAATTTGAATTTATTTTGAAAAATGTACATTCCAATTTACATTTAATATTTCCTGTACCAATCTACATTCCTGTGAAATGGAAATGGAAAAAATGAAGTACCTAGATTTTTACTTTATGCAAGTGGAGATCATAAAACTCTCTTAGGGAAATATGAATTATTAGATGAAAGTTTCTTGTTTTAATACCAACTCCTTAAAAGACTTCATTCGGGGCTCAGAGTTCCGGAAATGCATGGTATATAGACAATGGAGAATACTTTTCTGTGGCCTTTGAAATTATGCTAAATACACAAAGAGAGTTGTGAGCCTACACAAATCCTTATTTAAAAAATTAATAGTTTAAAAATTGATAGTACAAATAATCACAGTTCGAATATTATCATTTTTGTTCGCTTTTCGGAATGTTCATTGACTATTAGGTATTGCGCTGAATTTAAGTGAGAAGAAATAGTGTAGTATCTTTCATTATTTTCAACTAGCAAAAATAGAGCGCTAATTATCAAATTAAAATATATGCTTAAATTTTAAGTTTCCATTTGAATTGGCTCTCAGTAATCTGTAACTTTTATTTGAATATGAAATATCATCCTAGCAGGAATAAAAACGTAAGAAAGAAATAATTGAGTTACTTTGGAATTTCACATCGTAAAAAGATGGTCGCGGGTTTTCTTTAAATCTTCACGTTTCAAGACTGAATAACTTTTGGAAAACTAATCGGATTAGATTCAGCTTCGGCATTCGTTTTTAGAAACAAAAAGAAAAGTTGAGTTCGTTACCCAGCATTTTTTGACCAACCGTTCTAGTTTTAAACACACTAAAAAATAAAAAGCTCTATTTTGCGGTCAAACTATGCAGGATGCGGAAAAAAATTAATACGCAATAATTGTTCACCCAAAAAAGATCTACCCATTTCTTATGAATCATTTGTTAATAAGGCGTGTAGTTTTTGTTTCAATCATAGAGAATAACATTAAAATAAGAAGTTTTTTTTTATAAGCGACACAAGGCATGACAAAAGGTTTAATAATAAAACTATTTCCCTAAATTAGATCTAAAAATTTGCTTCTGATGTTTTTTGATAGGTCAAGCACTTTTTCAAAATATGAAAAAAAAACAATGAAAATACGTATTTTTCAATGTCAATGCACAATACACATTGCACATTATGAATGAAGCTGCCAATGAAGATTGATACTCAATAAGGAATAAATATTAAAATAATCATGCAAAAACTCGAGGTATAAAAATTGAGGTAATATACATTTGATATAGTAGAGCTGATCACAATATTTGAAAGTTTCCGTGTTGGAACAATTTTAAACAAGTTCAGAGCACGAGATACGTGATGAGATGTGTTCGTTAAAGTCGAAGGAGCTTTACCCAAGGAGAATTCACGATCACCACATTTAAGTTGCCATTGGTTTAAGTTGTCAATAGTTTAGAAAAATTCGAATTTCACTATATTGTGCATGATTATGACTCAGCATTTTTTTTCATTCTAAAAGTGTTTGTTTAGATTTATCCTTTTTTGGCTCCCATTTCTGGACGATTTACAAGTTCCTTACTTTTGTTACGCATAACTAACTCTTATCTTCAGTTGTATTCTCTGTTTATTTTCAACAGCAACATACGTTCGAAAGCTTCTTCGTTCAATCTGCCCCTTCTCGAATAACAGTAAGCTTTTTAACGAGTGTCGAATACTCTTCGAGTAGATAAGAAAACAATATAAAATACTTGACTGCATTTTGTATGCAACAATAAAAAACATGTTCGTATTTAAATAAAGTCTGTAATATGATCCAGTTAAATATTTCTATAGAAAAAATATCACGAAAGTAGTTAATTATCTCTATTAGACTTTTTAATTAGACTCTGTGAAGAGCACGATTAATAAATAATCAATAGATAAACGCTTCTTGCCATACAAAATATATTTGGGAGTAACTGTAAACATTTTGGAAACAAAAGATACATATTTTGTAGCATTTATTTCAGCTTTTACACCTGAAACCTTGAACATTATATAAATTGTGATATCACTAATGATATGTAAATATCGCAAAAGAAATACCTTGAAGTTTCTAATAGATAAAATAACGACTACAGGATAAACGTATTATATAATGTAATGAAGAAACAGATTCTTCGTCAGTTACATTGCTAATCCAATTCTCCATTAATAAATTAATCAATTTCCCTGTAATTAGAAAAGATGATGTTTGATCATACGCTCATCTTATCTTTAGCGGTTATCCACATCTCAATTGGTAAATATAATAATGTGATATATCCATAATTTTAAGTATTCTATTCAAATTTATGCAAATCAGAATCAAAGCATTTTTGCCTACTTGTGTTACGTTTCTGAATGGAAAGCCTCAGAAAACCATCAAATTCCTAATTAGACACGTCTACGTGTACATAAGGTAGAATCCTAACCTTCCACGCGCAAATATTTCACGCTTACAGCTTTGCTTGCCTGAAATAAAACAATCACATATCCAACTACACATAGTCACGTACGAATATGGTTCACTCGGAACTATGCACGTGCAATGATTGTATATTCTTAACTGTGCACGTCTAACATTGAACGATCAAATGTCTAACTAGACACATCTACGCGCTCATATGGTACATTCCATACTGTGCACGTGCAGAGATTGTAGGTTTGCAACTGTGCACGACTAAAGTTCAACGATAAAATATCTAACTGGACACCCACATATGCACATACGGTAGACTCCTAACTATGCAGGTGTAGAGGTTGTGCTTTTCCAATTGTGCACGTCTAACTCATCATGATCAAATACCTAAATATACACGTCCATGTGCACATATGGTGCACCCTAAACTGTACACGTGCAGAGATTGTACATTCCCAACTGTGCTCGTCTAACTTAAAACGATCAAATATCTAACTAGAAACGTCTATATACACATATGGTACACAGTTTTCACACAAAACTAATAAGTTTTTATTATGATTCGGATTATAATTGAAGAATTGAAAATTTGCATCGAGTTGGTTCGAAATCAATTCCTATTTGAAACTTTCATCAGGGATATAACCTTGCGTTCGAGCCACCGCAATATTAAAGATTTTTGATTTCGTTAATAACGTGATTTATATGGGCAGTGAAACTGAAATGTTGGTGTAAATAAACATAAAGTCACTCTTATAATACTATTTCATGAAACATTATATAACCGCAACCTTTTTTTATCACAGAATTGGATAAACATGTTGCAAACAAATGATACTATGTTGACTACTATTACCTTGACCATTACAACCTTCTCACAACTCTTAATGTAGCTGTTAACGTTCTACAGTGTTTCTATCTAATTTTAAGATACAAAAAAAATTGGGGTTTATCCGTGGGAAGTTTTCTTGATTTTCTTGAGTTTCTTTGACTTGATTCACAATATAACCACATGGGTTATAGCAATATACGATTGTCTACTTTAAGAAAAATGTAATCCTCGGTTGCTTGTTGCAGAGTTGAGTACACAATTCGAATGTTTACCTAATGGCGAGCCTATTCCAGGTGTTCCGCGAATCGAAACTTCTTATTCGGCTCATAGATTTTTTTCTCCTAGAAGGTCTCTTCTTCCTGCCGAGCACCATCTTCGTATCCGGTCAAAGTCCCCTCTTGCTAGACCTCATTTCCCGGTCAGGCCTTCTCCTCCTGCCGAGCCTTCTCTTCAAGCCACTTTCAGGACTCCTTCTAACAGGTACAGCTCCTTACCCATACTTGGATTCAAACCTAAAGACCTTGGACTTCTTCGGCTTATTCCCCACACCAATCCGAACCGGCAATTCAAAATTCAAAAATACACTTTTCCAGCCGATAAACCAGTTCAATTGCTGGGGACAGGGCTATTTAGCCACAGGCCCATGCCAACTAAAGAACAAAAAGTATTAACAACATACACTGGTGACGTTGTTGCAATTTTGGAAAAAAATACAATTCTTCGTGGAATATTTAATCACAATGGAAAACGGGTGGGCATAAACATGGAAAGTGGCGCGGTGTTCAAATTGACCCCAGAATTGATCCATGAAACTCCATTAGGTACCCGTCGTACAATCACAAATAATTTTAAAGTGGTACGTTCGAGCGATGTGTAAGCCACAATTTTTCATAATACTAATTCATTTACAAAAATCTGTACATTCTCATTGTGCCTTGTGTGCTTGACTCACAAATTTAAGCGCCTTTAGCGCACGTGTCCATTGAACCTCGCACTTCGTGTTTTAAAATATTTTTTACCTCGCGCTCGACCTTTCCGCTTCTCCCACTACAAAGTGAGCTTAGGAGACCTCCAAAAGTGGCAAAAAGTACACCTCCAAATCTAGGAAAAATAAATGCAAGACATTAAGAAGGACATATTGAAGTAGGTTTTACTGAAATTTCATAGCATTTCCTCGAGTATTACGCTGTTGGTAATATAAATGGCTAAATACTAATTAAAGCTCGATTATAAGAAAAAAGGCCGCCAAGATGAATTTTCAAATTTTTACAACAAAATCGATATTATCAATACCAAAACCCCCATTACATAAAGTTTTATACAAATTTGAAGATCAAATTAGAGTGTAGCGACCCCAAAAACACTCCATATATAAGTTTCATACAAATTAGTAAACATTTTTTTATTTGGGCAGCAATATTGGATCTGCCAATTCAAATTTTGAATTTTCGACATCAAGTTTGATATAGATTGGGAAAATTCTTGTATTTTTGCAACATTTGAGGGTTTCCTAGTTCACTTGGTGCTGACAACTGTAATTTTGAAATTGTGATATTATGTTTATTTCTATATTTAATTAAATGTAAGTTTTAATATTTTCTGTACCTACGTCCGGCACTACTTATTTACATATTGCAAAATAAAGTGTAAATTTTAGTCTTCATTAGTATTTTGCATTAATCTTAGGCATACGTACAAACCGACAGACAGATCGCCAAACATACATACGTGGCTGTAGAAACTAGATAGGTCCAAATCAACATGAATCAAATACCTTGCCTCATAAGCGATGTCAATGCAGAAATGTAACCTTGAAATCAAATATTATTTGGGATCCGCAGTCGGATCAAAATGTTACAAGTAACTGTTAATTACGTTAATAAAGACAATGTATTATTGTTTTTGAGGTTTTAATTTTGTTTTAAATTCTTCAGTATCTGTTTTTCCGAAACGGATGAAAAAATGTTGCTTTTTATTCTTTGACGAAAATGTTTGAGGAGAAATAGTATTATAGGTTTATAATGATTGCTATATTTATCCAGGATACAACAGTTGGTCTTCTGCACTGTATCTACTACTTCTTATAATTAGTCATTGAAACCTTCGTATCGTGTTGTGGTCCAGATCATAAATTTAACGTTTAAAAAAGTCTATAGCCTTTAGCTCACTTTCGATTTGAATGTTTTTGTTAATCTACTAAATCTGAATGTTCTGAATAATTCAATTTTGAAGATATACAATAGAAAACTTTTCAATTTGAAAGATGTATAAATAAAAATTCTTGAATTTGGATGATTTTGAAAATCAAAAGTCAAGTTTTCGAATCTAAATCTTAAAAATTAAAAACATTTCGAACACAGAGCATTAAAATCAGAGAATTTTTAGTTGTAAAACTTAAAACTCGCATAATTTTTCATTGTAAGTTATAAAATATTGAAAACTTTGCAGTTTTGAAGATTGGAGGTTTCATTATTTTGAAGAGTTACAATTGATAACTATTAAACTCTAAAAACTTATGTACAAAAATTCTTGAATATTGATAATTATGAAAATCAAAAGTCAAATTTTCAATTCGAAATCTTCCAGATTAAAGAAATTTCTAATTTCAATCATCAAACTTGCAGAATTTTTAATTATAAGACTTACAACTTGGGTAATATTTAACTGTAAATTTTCAAAAATGAAAATTATTCAATTTTAAATATTCACAATTCAAAGTTCTACAATTTAAAGAGTCACAGCATTTCAAATTGTAAAACTTAAAACCTGCATAAGTTGTTCTAGTAAACTTTCAAAATTGAAAACTTTTGAATTCCAAAGATTTAGAATACCAACTGCAACAATTTTGAAAAGTTATAATTGGAAATTCTTGAATTTCTGAAATATAAAATTGCAAAATTATTCAATATTTTTGATGAATATCAAAGAAGTGTTTTTTTCAATAGTTCAATTTTTAAGACTTACAATTGGACGCTCTTGAACTTTGAAGATGAACATATAAAAATTCTTAAATTTCCATGATTTTGAATTTTCAATTCTAAATCTTTCCAAATTAGAAAATTTCGAATATAAAGTATCGCAATTACAGAATTTTGATCTGCTATACTCCAAAATTTTATAATTTTTTATTGCAAATTTTCACAATTCTTGAATTTAAAAAATATATAACTTCAAATGAATAAGTTTTCGAGATTTATATTTTAAAAGTATGTAATTTTAAACAGTTGTTTTAATAGTTTAACTTTTGAGATTTACAACTTAAAGTTTTACAATTTCAACGACTTACAGTTTCAAGGATTTACAATTAAAAATGTTTTAATTTTCAATATTTTCAATTGAAGACTTTAATATTTAATATGTATAACAAAGAATAATGCAATTTTGAATGCATTCTTGGTAATAGAAGAATTTTAAAAATTGAAAATTATTCAATCTTGAAGATTTAAAATGAAAAATGATTTAACTTTATAGATTTGCAATTGAAAATTCTTCAATTGTGAACGGTAAAACTGAGAGCATTTATTTATTTGTTGTAAAGTCTTATTATTTTGTAAACACGTAACATATGTTTCCGTATGTAAAAAATAAACTTTGCAGGAACTTTAAGTTACTCAAATCAGTTACTGGAAACGTAACAAGTAAATATTTTCACGAAGTTACTGTAGTTGTAGTTAGTTACTTTTTTGAGAAATTTCATCCTCAGTCTGGCTCAACATTCCTTGTAGATTATTCTATGATAAATAAAAAATAGGCACAATTATTGCCTAAGAGGAGATACTTTGCTTGGACAAAAGCAAAAAAAAAAATTTCCCATTAAACGATCTCACTACAACCGCATAGGTTGTCGTGAACGCATGGTTCACCTTAACATTGTAAGAAAACACTCAGTTTCTCACCGTTTCTGGGATTGCAAGATTAATACCAAACAATTGCACACGATGCCATATAAATCACTTCAACCCCACAGGCTGCAGGGAAACCAAGAATCTATTTCCTTGCCTTATCGTCCTTCAATTGATAGGAAGGGGAAGATATAGATAAGCAGGACCTTTTCCCCTATTCTCTCGGCGGAATTAGTACCAAACGATACAATTCCACGCGATATATGCTATCCAAGTTTCCACACGCATACAGCTTGCGGACTCGAACTTCGTTAGACCCGCATCTGGTTCCCGCATCGGCTCCCTATCCTCTAGCTCTAACCTTTTGACAAGGAGCGATCGAACCACTTTCACTGCTCCATTGCAACTCAAAACCCAAATTACTAATATTCAACCTGAAAATACCCGAATCGATAGAATTTAATTTGAATGGACCTGGATTGCCGCAAATATATATGAGTTACCTAGAATTAAGTGTGAATTGCATAACTCCCTGTCATTCTTTTTAAATCAACCAGATTTCAGTGTGGATTACCTGAAATTCCATTGAAATGAACTGTTTTCTTTTATTTTTGAGTTTTTTCGAAAATTTCTGTTAAGGCGTTAACACCGAGACACTAAAAAAATGGTGCAGTATATATAAATCTTTTACAATTCTTCTGAAGTTTGCTTTTCCTGTACATCACGGAAAAAGTTTATGTAACTAAACTCATGATAATCCATGATTGAGGAATCTAGTTAGCTATCCCGACAAGCAAAACAGCAATGTTCAGATATAATGAATACTTGTAATATATGATTTTTTTAAAAAGCGGGTTGCTTAGCCCTATCAGAAACGGAAAAATGAAACCTTTCTATATGGTCCATAAATGAGTTTGAACAAATAATCCTGTATAAAGACGTATGAACAAGTCTTCTGACCAAATTTTAAATGTTGAAAGTAAAACAAGTGTTACATTTATTCTAACAATTTTCTACAAGGAAATTCACCAAATGTGGTGCTGGACATGATTATAATATAATGCAATATTAAAAATAAAAATTTGATTGTGAATTGTGTTATGTTTTATTTCGAATATTAAGAGGATTGCCTGTTATTCTTTCAATTGAAATAATAACATAAAGGTAAAAATCACGAATTGAATTTTATCGGACTATTGCCGGGATAAGTTTCTTATTAGCAGTCAAATTCTCAAGATAGGGTATTTGAACCAATTACCGAGGGCGAACCATTTGTCGCTGAAACAGTTGATTTATCTTAACCTAAAACCTGAATATGTTATTACATTCTTATGCCAATGAAAAGGTATTGGATTTATGTGAAAAATGACTGTCACGGATTCCATCAAATGTCGACGTTTCGAGGCCCCCTGTGTCAGAAAAAATAGTTTTTATGTCGGTGTCTGTCGTGATTGTCGTCGCTGTCGTCTGTATATCGGATAACTGTTGACGGACTACTCGGATTGGATTGAACTACGGCATACTTTTTAAACGTGTAACAAAAAATAACGAATTCGCTAGCCAGATATTTTCGATCAAAATTCAAAAAGTTGGAGCATTTTGAAAATTGTAGAGACTATTTTTTTCAAAATTTAAAAGTTTTAGGTACAGCTATTTACATGATTCGATACGGAAAACAATTTACTTTCACGACTTTTTTCCATCAAAAGAAAATTATCAGAGTTATAGTATTATCATTATTCGAAAAAACAAACGAAAATGAACATTTTTAACCAAACAACGCACGATATGAACAAAAGTCCTTCAAAGAAAATTGTTGCTTTTTGGAAGCCTTACAAGATCATTATATCAAGTCTTTGAATTTTGTTGAAAAATCGAAAATCCAAAGTTTGGCTGAACAAAAAACAATGAAAAATCAAAAATTATATTTTGGGGTCAAGCTACACAAGATAAGGAAAAATAAATAGATGAAAGTTGTTCACCCAAAAAAAGAGCTACAAATTTGTTATCAATGGTTCTTCGACGGGACGTGTAATTTTTGTTTTAATTGCAAAATATAAAAATAAAAAATTCCATTTTTGGACAAACGAATCACGCTATGAAAAAATTATCAGACAAAAGTTGCTCATCCATGGAAGATCTAAACATTTTTTATCAATAATTTTTTGAAAGGACGCGTAGTTTTTGTTTTAATCGTAAAAAATAACATTACCAATACAAAAATTTTGCAAAAACAACACAAGGTAAAAAACAAATCAATAAACAAAATTTGTTCACTCAAAAAAGATCTACCAATTTCTTATTATTTTTTTTATAGGATGTATATTTTGTGTTTAAATCATAAAAGATAACTTTGAAAATGAAAAAATTAAGTTTTTCAACAAATTACACAAAGTGCAATGAAATTTTTATTGAAAGCATTGTTTTTTTATAGGATGCGCACTTTTTTTAATATAAAAACAAGAGTTGAACTTATTGTAGAGAAGTTCGCACTTTGGACAAAATCGAGTGCGAAGCACAAGATGCGTGATGAGAATGTGTTTGTTAAAGCCGATGGAGCTTCAACAAAAGAGAATTCACAAGTACCAAATTAAAGTTGTCGATGATTGACCTTTAATTTTGAAAGGTCTGTGCACAAATGTGGAGGAAGTACAGAGACCAATCGCGTAGCGCGCAGTTAATACATTGTTGAGTATGAACCGCGAGATCTAACGGAAGCGCACAATAGGCGAACTAAAACTTAATAAAATGAGTTTCATTCAAGCTTCTGAATCAACAAAATAGATAAGAAAACATTCTCAAACATTTGACTGCATTTTTTTGCAACAATAAAAAAAAATTTCGTATTTAAATAAAGTCTGTAATTTCATTCATTTAACTATTCCTATAGCAAAAATATCACGAGAGTAGTTAATTATCTGTATTAGACTATTTCATTAGACTCTGTGAAGAGCGCGATCAATAAATAATCAATAAATAATCAGTTTTTGCCATGAAAAATATTCGAGAGTTACTGTAAACATTTTTGAAAGAAAAAAAATCCCATATTTTTTTAGCATTTATATCAGTTTCTTAAACTTGAAACCTGAAACTTTATATAAATTGTGATATCACTAATGATATGCAAATATTTCAGAAAGAAAACCTTGACGCCTCTCATCGATAAGATAACCACTATAAGATATACGTTTTCTATAATGTAATGAAGCAACGCATTATTCACCAGTTACATTGCTAATCAAATTCTTTATTATTAAAATTAATCAGTTTTCCTCTAATTAGAAAAGATGATGGTTGATCATACGCTCATCTTATCGTTAGCGCTTATCCTTAACTCTATTGGTAAATATATTAATGTAATATATCTATAATTTTGAGTATATTATTTAACATTATGCAAATCGGTATTTCTTAGAATTTTTTCTCTGGTATTTCTATGCTAAAAAGGCCCACGCATGAACAGAGAAAATTTCAAAACACAATTTGTAAAAATAATTTCAATTAATACCAAGATCAGAATTTAAAATATTCGCTGTATTTTTATTTTCGATTTCTGGATCTTTTTGATTTCTTTTCTAGTGTGTATTTATATGCTGAAAAAACCTACGTATGATTAAATACCATGATCAGAACTTAAAAAATTCCTCACGAATTTACAAAGATGTTAAGAATTTTTTTACAAAAAAGGGGTGAATTAAATAGGAATTATGTTTTAGACAATTATCAATTGAAATCTGCGAAAAATTGGAAAGACTTTTTTGACCTTCAGATATGTAAAAAAATTAAAACTTAAAAAAATCTAAAAACTCAGCAAAACATAAATTTGTAAGACTCCTAACTGTGCACATGCTAAGATTGTACGCTTCCAACTGTGCTTGTCTAACCTTGAACAATCAAATATCTGACTGAACACTTTAACATCCTCATATGGTTCACTCGATACTGTGTACGTGGAAAGATTTATATACATCAAATGTCTAACTAGACACATCTACGTTCACATATGGTACACACCAAACTGTGCACGTGAAGAGATTGAACATTTCCAACTGTGCTCGTATAACTTGTAACGATCGAAAATATCTAACTAGACACATCTACATGCATATATGGTACACTCCAAACGGTTCACGTTTAGAGATTGTACATTCCCACTGTGCTGTTCCACCTAAAAATAATAATGAAATGCCTAAGTAGACACGTCTATGTGCACATATGCAACACCCAAACAGTGCACGTGCAGAAATGGTAGATTTCCAACTGTGCTCGTTTATCTTATAACGATCAATAATATCCAACTAGACACATCTACGTGCGCATATGGTACACTTCGAACTGTTCACGTGTAGAGATAGTATATTTACAACTGTGCTCGTCTAGCTAAAATAATCAAATGCCTAACCAGAGACGTCTATGTGCACATATGGTACACTCGAAGCAGTGCACGAGCAGAGATTGTACATTCCAAACTGTGCACGTCTAACTTATTACGATAATGTTAAAATATCTAACTAGACACGTCTACCTGCACATATGGTACACTCCAAACTGTAAATGATTTATGTGGGCAGTGAAACTTAAAAGTTTGTGTAAATAAGCATAAATTTATCCTTACAATATTATTATATAAAATATTACATCTGAAACTTTTTTATCTCAGAATCGGATGAAAGCATTGCAAACAAGTGACAATTTTCTTGACTACTATTACACTGACCATTACTACCTTCTCCCAACTCCTAAATGTAGCTGGTAACTTCCTGCAGCGTCATACTTGACTTACAATATTTGAACACGGGATATATCAAAATACGATGGTCTACTTTAGGAAAAATGTAATCCTCTGTTGTTTGTTACAGAGTTGAGTTCACAATTTGAGTGCTTACCTAATGGCCAGCCTATCCCTGGTGTTTGTCGTTCCGGAACTATTCACTCTACTGACAGACATTGCTCTCCTGAAAGGACTTTTCTTCCTGCCGAATCCCCTCTTCGTAGCCGGTCAAAGTCTCCTTCTGCGGACGTCAGGTCTTCTCCACCTGCCGAGCGCGATATTTGTATCCGGTCAAAGTCTCCTTCTGCTAGACCTCATTTTTCGGTCAGGCCTTCTCCTCCTGCCGAGCGCGATATTCGTATTCGGTCAAAGTCTCCTTCTGCCAGACCTCATTTTTCGGTCAGGCCTTCTCCTCCTGCCGAGCGCGATATTCGTATCCGGTCAAGGTCTCCTTCTGCCAGACCTCATTTTTTGGTCAGGCCTTCTCCTTCTGCCGAGCCTCCTCTTCGTATGAAGTCTAAGTCTCATATTGCCGGACCTAATTCTCTAGTCAGGCCTTCTACTTCAGACATCGCTCCTCCTAAGAGGCATCGCTCTTTACTCATACTTGGATTTGAACTTAAAGACCTTGAACTTCTTCGGCTTATTCCCCACACCAATCCGCACAGGCGATACGAAATTCGAAAATACACTTTTCCTTCTGATAAACCAATCCAATTAATGGGGGTAGGACTATTTGGCAACAGGCCCATGCCAACCGTAGAACAAAAAGTATTAACAACATCCACTGGTGACGTCGTTGCAATCATGGAAAAAAATACAATTCTTCGTGGAATATTTAGTTACAATGGAAAACGAGCGGGCATAAACATGGAAACTGGCGCGGTGTTCGAATTAACCCCAGAATTAATCCGCGAAACTCAATTAGGCGCTAATCATACAATCACGAATAATTTTAAAGTGATACGTTTGAGCCACGTGTAAGCCACAATTCTTCATACAATCAATTCATTTTGAAAAATCTGCCCGTTTCAGCACATCCAGGGGGCGCGTCTGTCGGACCTCGTACTTTGCGCTCGATAATGTATTCACCTGGCGCTACGCACTCTATCTTTGTGCTTCTTCCGCTACAAAATGAGCCAGGAGACCTCCAAAAGTAGCAAAAAGTATATTTGCATATCTAGAAAAAGAAAATGCAGGCTATTCATAAGAAAATGCTCGAACAGGTTTTATCAAAATTTCATAGAATTTCATCAAGTATCCAGCCGTTGATTACAACAAATTCAAAAAATGACTAAACGCCCATTGATGATTGATTTTCAGTAAAAGATTACCAGTTCTAAGTCTTAATTGTTTATAAAAAAATCGATATTGGCGATCCTAAAATCCCCATAACACCAAATTTTATACAAATTTGTAGATCAGATTCGAGTTTAGCGATCCTACAATCCCTTTATGCAAGTGTCATACAAATTGGTGAAATTATCTCAATTTTGGCCGCCACATTAGATACGTCAATTTAAATTTTCAAATTTTGACATCCAGTTTGAAGCTACTAACTCCAAGAACCTCGTTATACCAAGTTTTATATTAATTTGAAATATTCTTGTATTTTGGCCATTTTTGGGGGTTTTCTGATCCAATGTGCGGTGATAACTGTCATTTGGTAGTTGTAAATTATCTTCGGTTCAACCTCCTTCTGGTTCCACCAATACATTCTCATCACGTGTCTCGCGCTTCACACACGATCAATGTGTGTCCAATGTGTGCTGAATTTCTTATATTATGTCGAGCTCTATATTTAATTAAATGTGAGTTGTATTAACATCTGTATCTACGTCCGAAAATACTTATTCAGATATTGTAAAATAAAGTCAAAATTTTAGTCTTCATTATTATTTTGAATTAATCCCAGGCATACATACAAACTGACAGGCAGATCATCACACATACAGACAGGACGGTGGAAATTAGATGGGTCGTAATCAACATGAATCAAATACCTTGCATCATAAACGATGTCAATGCAGAAATGTAACCCTGAAATCAAATATTATTTGGGATCCGCAGTCGGATCAAAATGTTACAAGTAACTGTTAATTACGTTAATAAAGACAATGTATTATTGTTCTCAAGGCTTCAATCTTGTTTTAAATTCTTCAGTATCAGTTTTTCTGAAACATATGAAATAAAGTTGCTTTTTATTCTTTGACGAAAATATTTAAGGAGAAATAGTATTATAGGCTTATAATAATTGCTATATTTTTCAATTACGGCACAGTTGATATTCTGCACTGTATCTCATACTTCGTACAATTAGTTATTGAAACCTTTGTATCACGTCGTGGTACAAATCAGGAATTTACTGATTGAAAAGTCTATAGCCTCCAGCTTGCATCCGATTTGATTTTTTTTTTCAATTTAAGATAATCACGCTTAATCATGTTTTAGAAACAATTGAAAAAAAAGAATTCCCATGAACCAATTCTTTTTTCCTGAGGAGCGCCTTTAATATATTATGAAACATATTGAATCTTTTCAGGAGCGCTATAAAAATGCAAATGATTTGTATGATAATCATCTTAATTGTTCTTAAGAAATAAAGTAACCAAATTAACAATGAAATGCTTCAATAAACTCGAAATAATTTTTTACTGGCATTGCTATAGCTTATCTCTAGCGCAGCGCTCAATTATGAAGGCATATAAGATGTATGAAATTATTTTAGTTATAAACAACTATTAAAAACAATTCAGATTCAAATTTTCTGAAAATCTGGCGTCTTTTTATAATTTGATTGCTTTATATGCTTTTAGAAGTTGTGCCTAGGCCCAAAGAAAAAGAAACATAGGTCCGTTTTTTCACTAATTAAGAAAGTAAATTCTACATAGTGTCACCAAATTTTGGAAAAACACTTTCAACCCTCAGTTTCATTAGAGGTCAATCTATTGAATTTGATTTTTCTGAATAATTCAATTTTGACGATTTACAATGGTGAACTTTTAAATTTTAAATATATATAAATAAAAATTCTTAAATTTTGATGATTTTAAAAATCAAGTAAAATATACTCATGAATACTTATGCGTAGGGTAATGGATATTACATAAGAAAAGATATGGGAAGTCCAAAGTGGATTTATGCCAGAAAGATCATGTACAGATCCGATATTTAGCTTAAGACAGATCACAGAGAAAAGCTCGAGAGCAGGCAAGAAAGTTTTCTGTGCATTTTTTGACCTAGAAAAAGCATTTGACAAGGTGAAGAGAAGTAAACTTTGGGAAGTCTTTAAAGAGTACGGAGTCCATGGATGGCTCCTACAAGCAATACAAACAATATATGCAGACAGTAAACGGAGTGTAAGGGTGAATGGGAAACTGAGTGACTGTTTTGATATTGTGAAAGGCCTGAAACAAGGATGCGTTATGCCCTCATGGCTATTCATTATATTTATGGATAAGTGTCTAAGAATGGCCCTCTTGAGCCAAGAAGGCATAGATCTCGAAACAGTGACGCGGCGTGGGTTAGCTTTCGCAGATTAAAAGATTTTTATGGCAGAATCAATCGATGACTTGCAAAGAATGTTGAGTAAACTTAATACTAGCATGAAGAACATGGACCTCAAAGTTAACGTAAATAAAACAAAGGTAATGATGTTTGAAGGAAAAAGTGAGAAAATAATGCGCAACATTGTCCTAAATGATGAGAGATTAGAGCAAGTTGACAAATACGTATATGTGGGTAGCTTATTCACTAGTGACGAAAAATAGATGGGGAGTTGGATAGGCGCATAAATGAGTGTAGAAAGGTTATTGGTAGAGCAGGGTCCATTCTCAGGGATAAAAACAAATAAAAAAAAAGCTAAAATGACCTTATATAATACTTGATTTGTGCCAGCTGTACTATACGGTAGCGAGACATGGACATGTCAAGAAAAGGACAAAAGTAAAATTAACGCTATTGGCATGAAACATGTGCGCTCAATATGCGAAAAAACACGGATGGACAAAGTCCGGAACGAGATAATCCTCAGAATGTGGTACAGGAGATACACTAGTTGACATATCGGAAAGAAATCAGTTAAGGTGGTTTGGATATGTTGATATCTTGTAAGAAGGAAAGATGAACGACTGACCAAACATGTGTATAAAGGCAAAGTAAATGATTGAATGCCCAGAGGTAGACCGCAGAAAGAATGGTTAGAATCTGTGAATGAGACAATAATCCGAATAAACATAAGAATCCATAGAAACACGACAGCTTGCATGAGAAAATACATGGACGTGAAGGACGTTAGAGTAGTATGCCAGGACAGAAAAGTGTGGCGACAAATAGTTTATAAAAAGAATGTGAGTAGAGTGAATGATGCCTGAAACAGAGACCTTGGATACTAATGGGCCCAAGTGGGGAACCACACATAACAATTTTGTGAGGCTCTCCACGTGGGGTTATCGCTCGAGAGATTTATCAACAACCTGGGTCGCAGCAGTGTTGCGGAATGAACGTGTTATTTGAATAAATAACACGAGAATTCTGGATCAATCTAAAATATCTATACCTCACACCTATATACCTATCTACCCTATACCTATATACCCATCCACACACTATTACTTTCCAACCGAGCAATTTACGCCTACCCCGAAAGGGAAAAGGCTCAATGGTATAATAATAATAATAATAATAATGTGGCGACCCCATCGCCCAAGAGCTACGGCTCTTGCAGTCAGCCACGTTGCATTGGGCTAACTCCCCAACGCAAC
>JAABKJ010006927.1:0-21443 GCA_011634705.1 Andricus grossulariae
ACACATCACTACTTTACCACCGAGCAATTCACGCCTACCCCGAAAGGGAAACGGCTTAATGATATAATAATAAAGTTAACTGAACATAGTGCATGCATGTCCTTTAAATGTATTTCTAGAATATTTTGAAACATTTAATAGACTATGAACAATTCAATTACTCTAATCATTTCTATGAAAACCAAAAATAGCGAATAGAAATCAATAAAATGTATTACTCTTTCGCCGCAAAAATTAGTCGGTACTCATCGGAAACGTGACGCTTTTTTCGATGTAGGCCCTACTAGACTTTCCAGTATTGATCTAGTGGGGGCTCCCTTCCGCAACCCAACTAAAAAGAAGGGTCCCTGCGGGGCTTCTATGGGGGTATTTGTTCATTTACACTAGTAAAATTAAATCAAGTATGAGTAGATCTCCAAATAATTCAAATTACTATCCTAACAGCACGGAACGTTCCAGAAACTTCCCGCGGGAACCTTGAAAACGTCACTCAGAGAAATGTCCTTTCGTGGCAAAAGGATGTTTCTTGACACAACGGGAATTTCCTCTTAAATCTAAGGTTTAAAGAATTTTTATTTGTCTCAAAGAGAATCTTTTTGCAACAAACATTATATTTTTGTGACAAAATTCACCTAATCTTGCTGCCAAACAATTATTTATGTGTAAAAAATATTTTGATCTGAGAAAACTTTTTCTCTGAGTGGTTCTATTGGAACGTTCCAGCCACGTCTCTGGAACGTGTAAAATGTTCGCCCATTTTAGAACGTTCCAGAAACATCATACTGGGACCTGAAGTAGGCCGTAAGAGATAGGTAAAAATCTATGTCACTTCATAATATGGATATTATATTATAAATAGTATAATATACGCGGTAGTAAAAACTCAAAAACGACATCCATTTTTATCTATCTCTTACGGTACACGAGATATTTCTTGTTAAAAATAATAATAAGTATAAGGCCTATTTAGGTCCCAGTGGGACGTTCCGGGTACATTCCAAAGGTATGGACATTTTGCAGGTTCCGGGGACGTGGCTAGAACGTTCCAGTAGAACGTCCCCAAAGTCCCCGCGGTACGTTCTAGGCACGTGCCTGGAGCGTTCCGTGCCATTATTGTTTGCATTAAAGTAAGATGAATGCCCTACAAATCATACACAGAAATTTCACATTAAATACGAATCTTTAACATTCAAATATTAGATTTAAAACAACCACATTTTTACACTTACACATTTAAATCACGTAAAACTCTTCAAATTGATTTTTAGTCATTTACGTTTGCACTAGATTTTCTACAGAAAATCGACAATTAGAGGTTAGGATGATAGTACTCCACTACACAATTCCACTACTATTTTTCAGTGCTCACTAATTAGACGTCATCACTTCTACAAAGTCACTATATATTTTTAAATTGACGATATGCATCCGCACTTAAAAATTTTATAATTAATTAGTCAAATATTTAAGATTTTGATCTTTTATGGACAAGTGACCCTGTGCCAGGCTCGGTAGAAACTATTATTATGGCGTCAGCAGTGATGCCATTGTGGGCTCCCTGATCTACTGCGATTGCGTTAGGGCCGCGCGCTGGTTGGCCGCACTTGGCGCGAAATTAAAAATTAAATTCAAAATTCAAAATGATAAACAATTATGTAGAAAATATATGTGTTACAAATTTTGTCTTGCCTGAAGCCAAACCTTATACCGTTTATATGCATTCTTGTACATTTTATAATAATTATTAATTGTAATTATAAGAATTGTTTTTCATATCCATTTTGTATTGCGCGCCGATTGCGGCCAACCAGCGTACGGGCCTAACGCAAGAGCAGTAACTCAGGGAGCCCAACTTGACATCACTGGGCGTCAGGCTATGTGCGTCGCCTGTGGTGCGCAGCATTTAGGCGGTAATTCAAAATACGAATGTGGTTTGATTTTCAATTACTTGACTTTCTGGCAATAAGGAAATCTAAAATTTTTTACTGCACTTAGTAATTTTTTCGCAAAAATATTCTTACAGATAAAAATTTTAACAATCGTTTATTTAAACTTTTGTTATTATTTTCCTAAATTTAAACAATCAAAAAGCATCACGAAATTACTAACAAAAGGGACGGGTTCTTCGATATTAAAATTTACTTTAAAAAATAATTAGAAAAAATAAAAAACTTATACTTAAATTGTCTTATTTTAATAAATAACTTTTGAAAATATCTGGTAACTCGCGAAAAATCTTCAAAAAATAAATAAATTCGGTATTCTTCTATGAACAGTACACTTCGATTTTTTCTTCAGAAATTTAAATATTAAAAAAGGCAATTGTTCAATAGAGCCTGATAAAGCCCACATTAATCTTTTGTAGACTAGAAATCCTGGTCGGAGCCCTATCAAAACCCAACTTCAAATTGGGAAATTTTTGCACGGGCATCCCTAATTTTTACGCACATCTCTCATTTTTCAATGTTGACGTTCTTTTGGTCTCATTGAAGGGTCGTTAAATGGGTGGTTAAGTTAAAAAATCATTATGGGTTCGTATTCCTTGAAGAGTTCCGAACACTCGAACCGATTGATGAAGCTAAAAAATATGACTGAATAAACAAATAATCCACTATAGTATGGAGATATAAGAAGAAAGGAGATTTCTTGTATTTTGAGAGATGAAAAAGAAGCCTGAAGATTGTGGTGTCTTTGTGACAGTGCCTCGATTCTCTGGAGCCTTGTGGGACGAGCTTTTGTTCCGGTTGTCAGGGCTGTCGTCGCAACAAGGGGTTGTTTGTCATACGTCGATAGGCGTCAGAATTGACATACTCGCTGGGTGTGAAACGGAAGCGTCGCCAGGAATGGCGTTGAAAGGGGACTGGAGAGGTACAAGAGATAAATATTTGAGGAATTTGTCGTCTTCCAGAGGACTAGGCGACCTATGGCGTGTTTGACGGAATGATAAAGGGATTTCAGTCAATTTGCATACGTCTACGGTTGTTCTTTTATCCTTTACAGAATAGGAAGATAAAATAGAACACTCCGAATATGAACTCCTCTTATACACTGAGATTATTAATATTATGCTAATTTTGCATATCTTATATTACTTTTTGCTTTACCTCAGAAACGACTCATTTGGAACAACTCGAAATTTTAACAGTAAAAAACAACACATTTTTTTTATTTAACTTGTAGACAACTTTGAAAAAAGCTATTGCAATCATAGATTATCATCACATCGATTAAATGATCGTTTGATTTGTAAAAGAAATAAAAAAACAATTATAATTCTACATTTTGCAAAATTTGTGAATCTGTTTTAGATTTTCGAAAAAGAAGTCATATTTTTTACAGATTTCAACCGGTGGAATATCACTGTCAAATGTATATCTGAGAAGCCCAGGCTCATTTAAATTTATATAAAGAGGGGCCAAAGCAGTTTTGTAAATGGGTATGTATAATAGATACATGGAAGGATCGTTCGTGAAAAGCCCAGCTAATCGGATGTGAGTAAAACGAGATACGAGATCACAGTTTGTGATCGATAAGATTAGAACGAACTGACCAGTTTTCACTCCTCGGTACATTTGGCCACAGGGATAGGAAAAATTGCACAAAAAAATTAACAAAACTAGATCGAATCTCCTATAGAGTGAAACTAAAATTAAGCATGGAATTGAGAATTGCAATTTGACAAGTACTGCAAATTTTGGAATTTTGAAAATTTGAAAATTGCGATCACACTCGAATTCAGTGCACAGACACAATTCAGTAGTCTTCATTTGTTACATAATGTAGTTATGAACTGTTTGCAATGTTTTGATATCCGGGGTTTTTGTGTGCAAGCCTCAGAATATTAATAAAGTAAGTTACATTTTTTCAATGGAAATAAAAACACATAGAACAGCAACCAATGAAAATTAAATAAATAAACATAAATTTCGAATAATGTGTAATTATTTAATTTTTATATTAGGCTAGACAATGGATAGTGAGCAAAAAGGATCATTATTTAGATATATTGTCAAATATAAAGGACACGAATAATTATAAATAATGAAAATAGTGTTTTTAATAGTTTGTCTGAGTGTAATTTGTATTTTATCAGGGTGACGAAATGTAACCCATACAGAGTAAAAAATGTTCTCAATTGATATGAGCAGCATGTTTCCGAACCCTTGGTCCTCGTATGGGGGTTGAATTTTAAAACTGGCCCCAGGAGAGTATGTCTCACAAAATCAGACTCCGCATGGTCCTGTTCTTGCGTAAGAAGCTACAAAGTACAAACCCCTTGGGAGAATGTGTCAAAACCTGTTGTACATTGGAAAAATAGTCAATTGATTTTTATTTTAATACTTTTTTTCATTAATTATAAACTGAAAAACTCCAGCATTGTCGAAATTATATTGCCACTAAAAAGAATATTTTTTAGAAATTTTCAGCTAAAATTTCACAACTTAAGAAATATAATAATGCCATAAAAAAACTTAACAGTTATTTAAAATAAGTTTTGTGCACCAACATTTAAAACTTGGTTTGATTTTAAGAAATATTTTTTGTCAATTTAAAACTGTAATAATAGACTTTTTCAAATAATATTAAAACAATATTATGCAGGTTTACAATAAGTTGATGCTCATTCGAAAACCTTTTCTACAATGTTCGAATTCAAACTATATAACATGTTATATTTTACTGATTTTGTCCTTAAGCCAATCTTTTCTTTTTATCTTATCTATATTTCCTGCTATTTCACTCTCCTTTCATAGCGTTAAAAATAATTAGGATTGCAGAGTAAAAATATAAATTTATAGAGAGTGAGAAAAATGAAAAATTCGGAAGAAATCAGTTGGTGTAACTAGCTATTTCTATCTATGGTATTTTATTTTAAAAATTCACAAAAGATTTATATTATTGATTCATTGATCAAGTGATCACTAGTATCATAGAAAATTGTAAAAATACGTATAATTTCTGTTTTTCTTTTTTTCTAAATAGAAGTGGAATTTCTATTGAATATACCTTATAAAATAACTTTTCAGAAACATTTTTCTACTTTTTTAAATCTTGGTCAAGAAAGTAAATTTCACATAATTTGTGTAATTTACTGACTATTTATGTACTAATAGTTTCCTTTCCGTAAATTGGAGGTTAAATGAACCTGGCATAAGTCTTTTTTACCTGTTTCATTCTACACAGCAAAACTCTACCCGCAATTACGGAAAACAATTGTAGGATTTCATACACGGTGTGGAATTTAATTATGTATGACTTTAAAAAAATTATTTATTAAATTATCTTGTATAGTGTTTTCTCGTGTAGAATTTTATGGTCAAGATTTTATTTAAATTTGCAATATTCATGGTATTATCAGGGTCAATCCATACTAACCAAATAAAATGCTAAAATTTAAGTGCCCAATTAAAAGATTTGAATTTTGCAAACGCTGATGTTCCGTACCGAGTTTTGTAATTTTTTTCGTTTGGTCTATTGTTAAAATTTTGATTTTACTACCTCTAGTACATCGATACCTTTTTTTAACCTCAAAAGTTGAGATACTAATGCTTCAAAAAATGTGATAATTTGTTTAAAGTAATCTGAAAGGTCGTTGTGAATAAAACTCCATTTCTTTGATTAAGTAACCCAAAATTCAAGATTGATTTATTTCACTAGTACATAAACTTCGTTTTACTTAAACTGCCATTTCAATCGGAGTTATCTTATCTTTTCATTTAATATATTCGTGTTGGCAAATGGGTGCTGCACTAGCACACACACACACGATACTTTAATCTTTAAAAAATTTTCACTTGTAATTATTAAAGAAGCAGAGCTGAGGATTCTTGACCGAAAAAGAGAAAGTACCTTTGTTTTGCCTAACTCACTTTCTTTGGCTTTGTTTCGTAAATAAATACAAGTAAACTTGTATGGTCCAAAATTATCTACTCCGTAGGACGGTGGCCCTAACAACTAAATTCAAACGGCTCACGTTTTTCTTGTATTTGAGAATTAAGAATTATTTTTCTTGCAGGTTCTCCAGTCGAGAGGAGAATTTTTTTAATTTACGCCCGTTCGCTAATAATTTAATATTGTATGCATCCAGCATCCCAAACTCGCAAACGGGTGTCCCAATCTTGACGAAGATTACCAAAAGGATCTACACATTGCCGAACTGCCCGGTGGACTGAACATCATTTCGATAAAATCGAGTAGCTTTTGGAAATCGTGTGATGGAAATCCTCGGTATGATTTAGGAAATATCCCTGTCAGCAATGTTGCAATGAACCGAGTTTGATACCTCCGAGCATTGAACTATATGTGCTGAATACTCATATCAACATTTATTCGCCTTCACTCAAAAAAAGTTCTATTTAAAGGTACTAGGCGCGTCTGGTTAAAAAATTTCTAATTATTTGATTCAGAAATAATGGTTCATATGACTAGAATATTCTAGTTAATTACCTCTGGTTGATTTTTTTCTGGATAAAACTATTCTTGTCAATATATTTCTGGTAACAGAAGTGTCGCTATCCTTTGTCGGTTTCAAAAAATCTGTCTTTTGTCTCATGTGTGCTTTGTCGTAAATGTCCAGTTCCTGAACAATTGCGATTTGTTTATTCTATTTTCAGTTATATGCATATAAATAATTATAGTGAACCATGAATTTAGTTGTATCACAATAAAAAAGCTGCGCGTTATCTGTCTACATACCAGTGGCAGAGGAATACTTCCAAACTACGCACATATATTTCCGGAGTCTTTGAAAAATATTCTTCGAAACATTAACATGGTAGACAACAAATAAAAAAAAGTGAATGTTTGTGAATTTTGGTATTGACCAAGTGATCTACGCACATATTATATGTATATATAAACTCCCGGATAAAATAGCCCTAACGCAGAGTTTCAGAAACACAATGCATCAACATTATGCTGCTTTCGTCTCGAGTGTTGTATCTATCGCCATTTAATTATATATCATCCACATATGAAGAGAAAATTTTTGCGAAGCGGAATATAGTTGCTAATAAAATCTGTTTACCGAAACCTTTGTTCGATTATTTTCTTTGGGACGCAGTCCATGTAAGTTTAGAGGGAAAAAGTATCGAAATTCGATAGTCGAAATTCGATGTCTACCAGAGTATTTGGTTATGTTGACGAGAACGATGTATTCCTAAGCTACCAGCACACTGTCTAGTAGAGATTTCTGGTTAATGTTACCAGAAATTCTGGTTAAATTTACCCGAATTCCTGGCAAGACTAACCAGAAACTTGTCAACCAGAAACTTTTGATACTTTTAACCAGAATTTATGGTAAGGACATATTTAACATTCTATACTGGTTGTATTGAACAGAATTCTGGTTGGTTCAACCAGAATTTTTTTTAGTGTTCCATAGCCCAGTTTTACTCGTCTTATGATTTTAATTAATCTGAATTTTAGTTGATTAATAAAATCATTTATTATGAGTAGAATAGTTGGCAAGCCTAAATTTTGTGGTTATTTGATCTTTATCAATTAACCTTATTTCGATATATTTATATAGTTTCCCAAATTTTAAAGTTAGGTATTTTCCTGGCTAGTTTTTTCAGTATTTTAGTTGTTCTCAATTAAAGGATGGCTGTGGCTTGGATTTAATAGTTTCATTTATCATTTTGGGCTTTGAATTTCAAGGATACGGAAGAGCAGAAGGAAGACATGTATATGAGGAGTAGATTATATGTATCTTGTGTCTGACGCCGTAGAGACCACTCTTATGTGCGTGTATTATGTAATCTTGCATCAAGTAGATTCAAGTGTTACGCGTGCGTTAATGAGAGCGCTGTGCGTTTTCTTTTTTTTATACTTTATTCGTATATTTCTCTCTCCTCTGGAACACAATTCCTTTACAACGCACATTCTCGTAGTCTTACATTCTTTATTTCTAGGAACGAATATTGAATTTTATTTTATAACATTGAGTCCCTTTTGTTTAATTAATAGTACAATTTAATTTATCTCGGTTTATTTTCCTTCTCCTCGCTACATACGTAACGCTACTCCTTAAATTATTCTTTTTGATGAAAAAATACTTCCATAAATTTTATTTTTTAAATTTTAGAGGTTCCGCTAGCCCGGTTAAGGTATTCAAAATATTTATACAGGGTGACAGTAAAAAATCTTGAATTTCGAAAGACACACAAATAGAATTAAAATAATACAAGCAAAAGAGTCCAACTTTTAAGCTTTTTTTGATTATATTATTTTAATGTTACCATCATTTCAACATGTAATGTATATAATTTTACCTAATTTTCCAAGTCACACCTGCTATTCTTTTTTATATCAAGCCTTATTTTCAGCAATTAAAAATGTAATGAAATTGGTATTAAGAAAAACTTATCGAAACTTATAAAAACGTAGAATTACACCAAAATCTGAATTAAGTACTAAAATAGCATCTAAATGGACACTATAGGAATCTTTTAACTATAAAAATGTGTATTTTTGGTATATTTCGAATTTTCAAGATTTTTTCCTGTCATATTATAATTATTGTAAACCTATATATATTATTCCATCAGGAAAACAAATGTTAGGGACCATTTCAGAACATCAATTTTCAAACAAAAAATTTGTTTTATAAAATTTAGGGCTTATTTCTCAATTATTATCAAATATTTTCTCGGGAGTGAAAGAATTTTAAGCCTTCAATTGGTATTCTTTCAAATCTAAAAATAAGAAAATTCACTGTAAGCCATAAAACGGCGTAGTTGAACTTCTAAACTATTTTTGAAGAATAAAAAAACATTTATGGCAGTATTTTATCACCAAAAGGAAGAAATTTAAGGGGTAGAGTTTGCAAATTGTAATAACTTTATTAGGCACCCAAACCGTGTTGAGTATAAAAAAATTCAATTTGTGAAATAAATATGATTATGTAGAGGCCCTGAGTGTAGAATTAGCCGTGTAGAGTATTTAGGTGTAGACTTTAATATTGAAAAATCGCTAGCCCCCCGTGATAGCTACTCTTAATGATAAAATCGGTTTCGTCACTATCTTTTTTATTATACTATTTTTCTATAAATTAGAAATTTTCGTAATAACTTCTAAGGTAACTGTATAGACGAACACCGCGATAGTGTCCTTTTATTCAAGATGCCTTTTCTGGTATATATACGTACAGTATATATTCTAAAACATAGTCGGGTGAATTGAAAGGGGTAGTGAGAACTAAGAAGAGGTGAAGAGGTGAAGACTGAAGGTGGTTGGAAGGAAGCAAGGTGGTAAGACGCACGGCAGGGTGTCGGTTGGTTGGAGGTTGCCTGGATGGGGAGGGTCGCGGCTCTAATAAGCTACCCAGCCTCATTCCACCTTACGACCCTTGCACCCTTACATCCCTTTAGGAGAGCAGAGAGGCGAGCTTGCAATTTGATAAACTGTCACGAGCGTTCACCCACACTCTTGCACTTAATACCGCCTGACATAGCCTAGCTTCGAAGAACGTTCTATGTGCAAGAGTGGGTTACAGATTTCCTACTTCATGAAATTTCAATCGAACGCCCTAATAAATTTATCGTAGGTGCATTTAACGCTACATTTATGGAAGACTTCCTATCCAAGGAAATTACAATATCTTTGCTGCGCTAGAGTGAGAATTTGCAATCGATTTTCAAGAAGCATTTACACGGGAAATTTCTTAATTTATTCATACGATAAGCTGAACGCCCAGTCGTCGCGTTCCTAAGCCATTTGGTTAACTTTCGAAGCTTTTTATACATTTTAAATCACAATTAGGCTCTATTTTTCAATAAGTCCCATCTGGATCTGTTAAAATATAGGGATAAAAGCTAAAGCATCATAAAAAAACTGTACCCGCTGTGCGGGCACATTCTCGTCGCGCACTTTGTCCGCAAGTTTGAGCGCGCCTGAGGGACACGTATGACGAGTTTCGCGCTCGATAGTGGATTTATCTAGAACTACGCACTTCTATACTATGGTGCTCGTCTTGGTTCACAGTGTAATGGATATACAGAAGCTTACTTGAAAATATTACAAAACTGTCGCAACTTCTATAATTTTTAAGAGAATGTATAATTTGTTTTAACTTTAGATTAAAAAGAAAATTAATTTACTTACGGCTCTATCGGCCATAAAGAACGCATTCTCATTACGATATTCGCGCTTCGCGCTAGATTTTTTTATTATATATTTCTATAATTCTCTAATAAATTATTTAATAACAAAAATTTGAATTTTTGATTTGTCCATAGCATTTTCAACGTCTAACAGAAAAACCGCCAGTTCTATCAGGAATATGTTAAGAACAATTTTGTAGGTCTTTTCAAAAGCAACCATTTTTTCGGGAGTTTTTTTCCTATGTTGCATAGTTCGGCCGGAAAATATAACTTTTTTCTTCCAAACGCGTTTTCAAGATTAAAACAAAAAATATATCTTTTATATAACAAAAAATGGTCTGAGGTAAATTTGCAGATCTTTTTTGCGTGAAAAACTTTTCTTCTCAACATTTTTTTCGTATCTCGCATAGTTTTTCTGACGAATGGAATTTTTTTATTTTATTTTTTACCATTAAAACAGAAACTATGCATCTTACCTGAAAATGGTCTTCAGAAAATTTTTAGATATTTTTGGGGCGGACAATTTTTCTTTTCAACATTTTTTTCGTATCTCGCAAGGTGTGGCTGGAAAATTGAATAAAAAATTTTTTAAACAGCATTTTTGATGGGTAAAACTTGAACGGTTGATCTCCAAAATGACTGGTTAACGAACTCGTCCTCTCCTTTTAGGACTTAAGAAAGTGTAACAAAGCTCAATCCAATCCAATCAAGCAGACTGACTGACCGAACGAATGACTGACTGACTGACTGACTGACTGACTGACTGACCTACCGACCGACCGACATCTTCGTAAAAATTTTTTGTTTTTTTATTGAGAGGATTTCGATACGTGGAGATTTTATGAGAATCGGCGAAGTAAAATTTTACATACAACTAATACTTTCTCATGAGGACGAGAATGAAAAAATTATTTTTTGAAAAAGCTCGAATACGCTATAGATATCAAGAAGTCACTCTAATGTAGAAAACACGAGTTTTGTAAATTATTAGTATATTGAATTCCACATTGTATATTATACCGGGTGTCATAAAAGTCCCGGGACGGCTGAATATTTCCTCAGGTAAGATATCTTTCAGGGAGGTCAAGATCATCCTTGAAGTAACTTTCAACGAGGAATTCAATGGTGAACTTTATATTGATCTTGACGATGACTTTCAAAGTCATTTCAAGTTAAACTTTTTTTAATTAACGGAAACCGCCTTATTTACGTCGACAATCGATAGAGCGGGAAGTCTTACGTTCAAATATGCACCCAGGTCATACATAGATACATTGTAACCTTGAAATATTTTCCAATGGAAAAAATTGACCTTGAACTGACCCTGAAGGTCATCGTCAAGGTCATGCTTAAGGTCACTACTGAATACGCCTTGTTAAAGTTAGTACCTTTGCTCGTTACGAAAAAAGTTTAAAAGCTTCTATTCCCAGAGGTATCCAGACCTTGTTTCAGTTTAAATGAACTTAGAGTGACCTTCAAGGTTACAATGTACCTAGATGTATGACCTGGGTACATATTTGAACGTAAAATTTCCCGCTTTATCGATTGCCGATGTAAAAAAGGGGGTTTCCATTTTTTTTTAAGTTGAGCTTGTTATGACCTTGAAGGTCATCATCAAGATCAAAATAAAGTACACCATTGAATTCCTCGTTAAAAGTTACTTCAAGAATAACAATGACCTCCCTGAAAAATATCTTACCTGAGGAAATATTCAGTCGTCCCGGGACTTTTGTATACTCGTGTAAGTGAAATTTCATAATAAAATTAATAATTTTTTAAATTTCAGCATAACATTTTGCAATTGGAAACTTTTAATTAAATTTAGGATAGGGATCGTTTTAATTTGTAATACACGTAAGTTAAATTTTAAGTATTTCCACTTTATTTTTCACAAACACAAAACAAAATACATAAGAACGTAAATTTTCCGACGGCGTATCGTCTCGAACCTCAAACGGAAGTCCCTGTCCCCACTCCCTTCTTCCGGCTTCTCCCTCTTTCGGCCCGACCTCGGACCTCTATATTACACTCGATATTACATCAAATGAACTAACTTTAAAAAACGCGCTAAATCTGTAATTACTCTTACATAAAATAATATCAATCATCGCAGTTGGCAGTATTATGTTTATATGATATTAAAATATTAAATTATATTTTCTTATATATGACATTGTGAATGTTTTTTAGCCCCCTTCCATGTATAGATATGTTTTGTAAATATGTAACACCAAAGGTAACGCTGTCGAATATGTTGATTGAAATTTGAATGCTTTCGATTTATAAATATTTGTATGTATTTTCTTATTGATATTATAATTATTATTATGTATACGAATTTGAAATTTCCATAATTAATTTCAATTTGCGAGACTTTTTTCTACTGTACTTTTTTATCCTTTTTATTTTTATCAAAATTGTAGCTATAAAATTCATATTATTACATTCTTTTTAATGCTTTTATTATTTTAAATACTTTTACAATAATGTTAAGTCTTGTTTTTCATCATTGAAAAAAGAGTAGAGTTGTGTTTCCAGTCATGCTCACCCCTTTAACAATATGGCCTCTATATAAAAAATGGTACCCCCTATAGAATTTTTTCTCTTTTATACACTACGAAATGAAAGGAGACTACGGGAAATGGGATATTGTTGTACTTTCACCTTTCACATAATGGAAAGAAAGGCTTCTGGAAAAGGGGTAAGGGTTTTTAAAGTTTTTTAAAAAATTGTTACTTTAATCTACTGATTTCTCAAATACATAATACTTCAGTGAGACTTTATTTCGGATCTTATTGGAATTTCATGAAAACATTTTTCACACGTATAATTACATGTTTTCAATAAGCCAGATTAAGGCAAATCGAGGACCATGGCTGATACATTTATGAGTTCCTTCTCCCACTAAAAAATTATATAAAAAACTGATACACAACATAAAAAAGGCAGTGTCTGAACGTCCGAACACGAACGAGGCCCCCTTCTCTTTTCCAGCTCTGGACTTCCGACCATTTAGACTTAGCTTATAGAAAAATAGTTTTGTTTTTCATAGATTTTTTATTTTAGTTGGAAGCAATCCTGGCTTAAAAATTAAAAGTTGAGAGTACGAACCCCAAAATAAGCTAGAAGTAAATAAAAAATTTCTAGCTAATTTATCTCGAGAAAAAAAAAGTATTTCTGAATTTGGAGACCCATTCAAATGCGAGGCGTAAGGGACTAAATTGTGATTTTTAAAGAGAGCGAAAGAATTATCACAAAATCGAATTTCGAATTCAATTGAAAAAACATCCCTGAGAGTATTTTTGAATCAAGGAATCAAAAAATTGTAATTATAAATGTTTTTGAGTTTCAAGAAAATGAAGGGAAAGCTGTTATATTCTGGTTGAAGCGCACGTCACTATCGACTTTGGACAATGATAATAATCAATAATCCACTGATTTTGCGATAGCTGATGAGTGTCTGAGAGAATCGATAAAAGCATACAAAACTATTTTATTATTTGTAATTAGCGTGTTCATTATTTAACTTTTCCAGTAAAAAAATTATGATTTTAACTAATTGTAAATAGATTTTTTGAAATTAAAACTGATCTCTATCTTGGCCTCTATTTATAAAAAAATACTTAAAATAAAGTTTACATTATATAGAAAAATGTCGAGAAAAACATAGATCGTGTATGTATAATATATTATAAGTTTTTTTATAACTTGTTTTGCAATTCTCGTTCCTAAAATTCCTTTTCAAAGTCACGCGTTTCGTTTCGGTGGTGAAATTTTCCTTTTTTCTGCAATGCTTACATTTTCTGAAAACAATTGAAAAAATATCTGGCCCTCAAAAATGTGTGAAGCACGTGAATTAATATTACATGTTTTCCAACACGTCTTTTCAGCCTAATAGAAGAACTCATTTTGAAATTGGGTTATGGCAACCATCCTATTCTTGTACCTCCTTCTGAATCTTTTTTTTTTAAATATTTTTTTCAAAAACTGCAGTTACTCGTGCGTTGACGTTTGACTAATACTACTGCTACTACTTGGTTCTACTCGCACTGAGGTCCTTCAACGCCAGCCCTAACCCACCCTGGTAGCCTCTCAGCCACCCCCGGTCTCTACTGTGGTGAATAATTCAACGCCCACTGGGACACCAGTTACCTATGTGAATCGTTGTGACGACCTCGAGATTACTGAATTTTTTCTTTGAATCTCAGAGCGACGTCATTTTTACTACTGAAGTAAAATGAAAGTACTCTCCTTTCTCAACATCTCATTCTCCTCCATTTTATTTTATTTGCCCGACTAACCACTTCGTCCACATGCATTACTAACTAGCAATTTAAAATGTACTTTGGAGCAAGAGCATACTTTCAACTTCTTTCATATTTAAAAAGGATAAAATATTCTTTGATCTTTCTAATTGAAATCTTAAATATTTTCACTGCAAAAAAATGTATTTTACCAATATTTTATTGAAGTTTATTAAATTATATGTTATATGCAAATTTAAGATGGACTTCTACATTCTCATCAGAGAAAGTATCAGTTTTATTTGCAATTTAGTTTCGCCTGTTTGCATCAAATATCCACGTTTTGAGACTCACTGAGTGAGTAAAAATCTGTTATAGCCTGCAATATGTTTGCCTGTAGTGTGGAAGTACGATAACTTTCGAAAGAATTATCGGATTGAATTGTTCTTTGGCACAATTGTTCCCCCCAAAATGAAAGGCCAAGTTCATTAAACAGCTTTCTTTGACCAAGCGTTGTTGATTTACCCATCACAAATGCTAATAAAAAATAAAAAATTCACCTTTTTAGCCGAATAACACAACATACGAAACACGGAAATACAGAACGAATTGTTCTTATTCAAACGGTCTACAGACATTTTCTCAAACCATTTTTTGATAGCACTCACGGTTTTTCTTTTAATCGTCGAAAACGCTACTGAAACATCGAAAAATCAAATCTTCAGCCAAACGACACGGGATACAAGGATAAGCCACAAGAACCAAGTATTGCATTCAAAAAGACCTGTAATGTTTCTTTTATTCTTATTTATATAGGTCTCATTTTTTTCCTTTTTGTCGTCAAAAATGCTATCGAACAAACATAAATTCAAGTTTTGAGCCAAATGGCACGAGATACGAAAAAATATCAATTAAGAGACTTTGCTAAAAGTGAATATTTATAATCGTCACAAACAAAACATTGTATATATTTTGTATAGTATATTATTTTATGAAATACTTTATTGCTGTAAAATTTGATTCCACCAAAAATCCTACGTGTGGAAAAATTCCGCCAAGTACATGAATATTTTATTTATTTGTGTTGAAGGTATGTTACCACACTTATGTTTAATATTTAAAGAAAACAATAGGCCCGCCAAATTTGTTTTATTATTTTTTTATTTCACCACTTTGATTATCTGGAACAGAAATAAAAAAATATGAATAGTCATGTTCTTCGACGAATTTTTTCGCGCGTGGTGTTCTTGGTGGCATTTAATTTTTTTGTTTTTTTGAGCACGGGGTCTCGTAGAATGTCCACCAAAATCAAACATCAATTGCGATAGGCATCATAGAGATGACGTCAAAAGAGGAATATTGTCCCTGACTATTATCCACTGTTTTGTAGAGGTAATTCTAATCTGAAAGTTATACTGTTTATGAACTTTAATTTTAATTTTTGAGACAGCAATCTGTAGATATTAAGCCGTATATATATTAAGCTTTGTAATCCAGGATTTTTAAATTTAACATCCAGATTGTATGGCTTCATATATATTTACATATGTCACAAAATTCAAAATCCAAGATCATGAACGGCATAATTCAGTTTTATCAGTGCAATAGATAATAAAGATAAAAAATGACTGCTAAAAATAAATCTATGAATCTAAGAAAACTAATTATAAATATTTTTGCGATATGATAGCATCCCTATAAAAAAGTTTGAAGTCGGTGGGTAGAATCTTTATCTAGGTGGGCCTTATTATGTGCTGTAAACTTTTTTTTCTGGATGTTATAGGCTCCCACCCCTTAATTTTGTAAAGTTTTATGAGAAGAAGATGCTTTGCAATTTTTCCCCTAATCCGATAATATTTAGATATCTTGCAGGAGCCTTGAATCTTCACATACATTTTATATGGGGAAAATTGTTCAACAGCTTCTAATTAAGATAACTTTTAAATGTTATTATTTTTTTATTCAAAATGTGGTTAACAGACCTTTGTTTCATTAAAAAGTAAAGCAATTGAATTAGTAAGGCTAAACTATAGTCATGCATAAATATTAAAATTCTAAGAAATAAAAAAATGGCTGTATAGAGCACGATATTTAAGCTAATCTAAAAAAAATTCAAAAAATGTGGCTTCTTCAAGAAGTGTATGAGCCACCATTTTTTTAGATTATGTGTATTTTATTTCACAACTTCATTTTTCGTTGATAGACTTGATTCTATCACGAAATATACACATTTTGAAACCAATTTTGACAACATTTCGTTAAAAATAACAAGAAAGGTATTTTTTCGAAATTATATCAGCCGCTAGTTTGCATTTTTACAAAATTGAAGGACACACCTCCAAATAATTCCATGAATGATACATGGGGTCTCACTGACCTCACCGACTTAAAATAGCTGTCTGATCAAAAGTAAACGATATTTTTGACTGAAAAAAAAGGATGAGTGATGTTGAAACAATAGAATACTCGAAATAAAACGTAGAAAATTGAAGCAAAATCGGAAAATCTGTGGAGTCACAGTGACCCCAAGTGTCCTTTAAGGGTTAATAAGGAAAAGATATTTTAACTAAGTTTTGAGTGTTTTTCTCGGAAAATACAAAAATATCCCATTTTTGTCAAAATTGTGATCGCTACCACTTTGAATTTACGCATAATTTTGAATTTTACACATAACGACTTTTTTTAGTCTTTCAAAAGCTACTTACTACTCCCCCAAGACCTCTGAATATTACCCGATTTGGCTAAAACTGCAGGGCATCTTCTTCTCATGTAACCAGTGGTATAGTATTAAGAATTAAATTTTTAGACAGTATGAAATCCACTTTATCTCAGCAATACGTTATAAAAATACATTCATCGCAATGGATCATAGATTATATTGTAGTGTATATGCTCATCACTTAATTATTTGTCGGTCAAATATGTTGTTTTTCAAAGGAAAAAAGACGACACGTATTTTACCGATTCGTCAAAAAAAGTTTTGAGAAAATTATGAGTATTTGAATTTTGAAAATTGAAAACGCGCATTATCAAAAAATGTTCCGAGTTTTTGTTAAATTTATGGTATTTTTCAATCTAATATAGGTATTTGACTTTTTCTTTCTGATTCTGATACAATATACATGATATCTCATGATATTCTGCCCTGTGCCCGCACCTTTCAGGAGAAGAGAGATTTATTTTTATCTGAACACGTTTTTATATCTCGCATTATTTTCAATCTTTTTGTAAAAATATTTATAAAATCCTTTAGGATTTTTTCATCAACAATACTATTTTACGGTGTCATAAAAAACAAAAAAGAACATAAATTACATTTTCAACTACTTTTACATAAAACTTTTTCCTTTGAAGTCGGGATTTTTGAAATACTCGATATTCTCCATTTTTTCTTACTTCAGTATTTTTCCACAAAAACGTTGTGACTAATGTTAAATTAAGTCCCTTTTGGTTTTCCATCATAAGATAAAATTGTTTTGTTGTGAAAAAAATTAATAGTTAAGGATTATATACATATTTTCCCAAAAATCTCGAGAAGAAACCATTTTCTTCTTTTGACTTTTTTCATATCTTGTGTTATTTGGCAAAAAATTTGAATGTTTATTTTTCAAACAAACAAAAATTCTCTCTTTTCACTAAGGCGCTGGAAAAGGGCAGAATATAATGAAATATATTCTTTACATTAAGACAAGTCTAGAAAAAAGCAACAGAAAAAAAAAACGATGAAATTTTGTATAAACTGACTTTGAATATTTTCAGAAAAATCGTCGCCATTTTGTTTTTTGTTAACTTTAAACAAAATTTTCTAACGGATTCCGAAAGAGGTAGAGAAATTCTTTCAGAATCAGAAGGAAAAGATAAATAACTTTATTAGACTAAACAATATCACAACGTGAAAAAAATATTTGGATCATTTTTTGATAATACCCTTTTTGAATTTCAACAATTCAAACACTCACAAGTTTGTAAAAAAAAAAGTTTCGTTAAATCGGTAAGATACGCGTCGACCGCGTCGTTTTATTTCCTTTTGAAAAACAACATCTTTGAGTAGGTTTTACAGTTTATAATATATTGAGGGCAAGTGAATGTCTGAATTTTAGAGTTGCAGGCACTTGCAATGAGGAAACGTTGGCAAACTTTCAGTAAAAAATTATTCATTTTGCAATTAGTGATTGCTGACAACTAAATACAGCCGAACTCGGATTTAACGTCGGTTTTGGGGCTGTCCTTGGACCTGCCCTACACAAACTAAACCGGATTTAGCGGAACTCCGAACGTAAACAGTTCATGTTTTGTCACGACTTCGAGAACCCCGCACGCCCTGCGCAGCTCCTGACAAGCCTACCCGCGGCGCGGCGTCAATTCTCGGAATCTGTAAATCCGGGAACGTTGAATCCGAGTTCGACTGTATTTAAAATCCAAGTTTGTCGAAAATCATTTCTTTTGCCTATTTTCTTTGGCCTATCCATAAATGTTAGAAATATGTGAAGACAAAAATATCATTTTGCCGAAAAAACGTGGTTAAATTTGAGGTGGTTGTTAAGAAATGATTATGTCAACTGGATAAAGCCTATTTTTTTCTCCCTCTCACTAAGCGAAATAATTATGAGGATTAAACTTATGTTTTATGTTTCATGTGATGTTTTTTGTGCTAAAAAATCATTTTCAAAGTTTTTGAAGTAATTCCTAAGTTTAAAGCATTAAAAAATACACTTTCAAATAATTGGGAATGGCAACTAGGCAGAGCCCGTTTCTTTTGTCCTACATTCTACTCATATTGAGGAACAGTTATCAACAGTCATTTGGTCGGGTCTCCCAGAATTTGGGAAAGAAACAAAATTTAAAATGCTTTGAAATGTTTGATTATTTTTAACAGTGTAACCTAAAAATTGGCAAGAAAATAGAAAATGTTGGAGTCTACTTCGCCAGATGAGTAGTTTATACCAATTTATATTTGTGAATTGATTTTAGTACTTTGAATGGAATTAATCAATTAATTAAAAAAGAAAGGGATTAATTTAATGGTTTTCACTGCATTTTCTAATAATGCTCGAATACTTTTCTAATCAATTTATAGTGATTTGAATTTGAAATTGTTATTCTTTTTGAATTAGAGGGAATCCTCGATTGATTTTACTGCTTTGAGGGAAGTTTCAAAGCTTTTTTTTTGTCTTATAAAAACCATGGCATTTCTAGGACTTTTTGACAGGTTACAGGGATTAATTTAATGCTTTTCACTTGGTTTTATAATAATATTCGAATATTTTTCTAATCAATTTATAGTGGATTGAATTTCAAATTGTTATTCTTTCAGAATTAGAGGAAATTCTCGACTGATTTTAACCATTTGAGGGAAGTATCAAAGCTTTTTTTCGTCTTATAAAAATCATTGCATTTTGAGGACTTTTTGACAGGTTACAGGTATTAATTTAATGCTTTCCTCTGAATTTTATAATAATCTTTGAATATTTTTCTAATCAATTTATAGTGATTTGATTTTGTTATTCTTCTTGAATTAGAGGGAATTCTCGATTAATTTGAATGTTTTGAGGGAAGTTTCAAAGCTTCTTTTTAAGCTTATAAAAATTATGGCATTTTTAGACATTTTGACAAGCTCCAGAGACTAATTTAATGGTTTTCACTGAATTCTATAAGGATGTTCGAATATTTGTCTAATCAATTTATAGTGACTTGAATTTGAAATAGTTATTCTTTTCAAATTAGAGGGAATTCTCGATTGATTTTAATGCCTTGAGGGAAGTTTCAAAGCTTTTTCTGTTCCTCTTATAAAAATCATGGCATCTTTAGGACTTTTTGACAGGTAACAGGGATTAGTTTTATGGTTTTCACTGAATTTTATAATAATGTTCGAATATTTTTCTAATCAATTTATAGGTACTTGAATTTGAAATTGTTATTCTTTTCGAATTAGACGAAATTCTCGATTGATTTTAATGCTTTAAGGGAAGTTTCGAAGCTTTCTTTTTTGTCTTATAAAAATCATGGCATTTTTAAGACTTTTTGACAGGTTGCAGGGATTAATTTAGTGGTTTTCGCTAAATTTTAAAATAGTTTTCGAATATTTTTCTAATCAATCCATAGTGATTTGAACTCGAAATTGTTATTCATTTTGAATTAGGGGGAATTCTCGATTGATTTTAATGTTCTTAGAGAAGTTTCGAAGTTTTTTTCTTCGTCTTATAAAAATCATGGCATTTTTAGGACTTTTTGTCAGGTTACAGGGATTAATTTAATTGTTGTCGCTAAATTGTATAATAATGTTCGAATATTTTTCTAATCAATTTATAGTGATCTGAATTTGAAATTGTTATTCTTTTTGAATTGGAGGGAATTCTCGATTGATTTTACTGTTCTGAGGGAAGTTTCAAAGCTTTTTTTTTTTTGTTCCTCTTATAAAAATCATGGCATTTTTAGGACTATTTGGCAGGTTCCAGGGATTAATTCAATGGTTTTCACTAAATTCTATAATAATGTTCGAGTATATTTCTAATCAATTGAGAGGGATTTGAATTTGAAATTGTTATTCTTTTAGAATTAGAGGGAATTCTCGATTGATTTTAATGCTTTGGGGGAAGTTTCGATGCTTTTTTGTCGTCTTATAAAAATCATGGCATTTTGAGGACTTTTTGACAGGTTACAGGGATTAATTTAATGGTTTTCAATAAATTTTATAATAATGTTCGAATATTTTTCTAATCAATTTATAGTGATCTGAATTTGAAATTGTGATTCTTTTTGAACTCGAGGGAATTCTCGATAGATTTTAATGCTCTATGGGAAGTTTCAAAGCTTTTTTTTGTTCCTTTTATAAAAATCATGGCATTTTTAGAACTTTTTGACAGGTTACAGGGATTAATTTAATGGTTTTCACTGAATTTTATAATCATGTTTGAATATCTTTCTAATTAATTATAGTGATTTAAATTTTAAATTGTTATTCTCTTTTAATGCGAGGGAATTATCGGTTGATTTTAATGGTTTGAAGGAAGTTTCAAAGCTTTTCTTTCCTCTTATAAAAATCATGGCATTTTTAGGACTTTTTGACAGGTTCCAGGGATTAATTTAATGGTTTTCA
>JAABKJ010006928.1:0-21443 GCA_011634705.1 Andricus grossulariae
ATTTAAGAATTTTCAATTTTAAGTCTTCAAAATTGTAGAATTTACAACTGGAATTTATGAATTTCTAAAATTGTAGAGTTTTCAATTTTTAAAATTTACTATTAAAAATTATTAAAGTTTTAAAAAATTCTGTAATTTTAACGATTTACTTCCGAAATTTCCTCAATTTGAAAAATTTATTATAAAAAATTTGACTTTGAATTTTCAAATTCATTAAAATTTAAGAATTTTTATTCATTATTCTTTTAAATTGAAAAGTTTTCAATTGTGCTCGTAATTATTAAAAATTTTAGAACTTTGAATTGTGAATCTTTGAAATTGGAGAGTTTTTAATTTTGATAATTTAAAATGAAAAATTCTTTGAAAAAAATATTTAATTTAGAAAATTCAGGATTGACAACCTTACCTTCGATTTTCAAAATTTATCAATTTTTCTGAAATTTATCGAAATTTTGAAAATTTTGCAAAGTTACGTAATTTTATGGAAATTCGTTAGTTTTTGAAGTTTTATTTGAATTTTATAATACAATTCGGGCAAAAATATTCAACCGATTTCAAATTTTCTTCAAACTGAAGCTAGACCAATTTTTAAGAGATTTGTCGTCTTAGATTTAAAATAAAATTTATTTGTTTTGTTTATTGAAACATTAAATTGACAGAATAAATTGAAATAAAATAAAAATGATAAAATAATATAATTATAAAAAATAAAAGTTAATTTGCTATTGATAATGTTATTGTTATAAAACATAGTAGGAGATTTTTCAATAGTTGTAGATACTGAGCAAATTTTTGTCTTTAAATTTCAATATTCAAATATTAAAAAACATGATAAATTATTTTTCTCATTGTTATTAATAAATTGTATTTTGAATTCGCAGTTTGAGCCATTTTAAACATTTCAGATACTTCTTTATTGAAAATTAATTAATATTGGCTTGAAAAATAAAATGATAGAAGATGAGAATTAATTATCCTTCATGATCATACTTTTGCGACGAGACTGAAATGTAATAATAATAAAAAAAATAAAAAAATAATAATGAATAACTAATGAATGTCTCTCTCACTTGATAGACGTTCTCATTTATTATAATCGTATTATTATAAATCACCCGCTGGCTTGTTCGAACTAATTATTAACAAAAAATTTAAAAGAAGCTTCATTCTCTCTAGTGATATTAACAGAAAAATATCAGTATAGCTATAGAATAATAAATTATCAAATATTTTTTTTAGTTAGAGAAAATATTTTATGAATATCGAAAGAAATTATAATGTTGAAAATATTATTTAATTAAATTAATAATTAAATTTTCTGCGAAAGTATTCAAGTCTGACTTAAATTGACTTTTACTACTCAAACAGCTAGATTAAAAAAGTAAATTAAAACAACCCAATTTTAAACGTAATATCTTTAAAGAATGAATTTTTTTTATTTAAATTCAAAATAACGCGTCAAAAATTAAAAAATGTAGGCAAAATGATAAATTGAGTAATTTTAAATTAAAAAATAGTTAAGATTTTTAATAATTCGAAATTAAAGTAATTTATTTTATTTAGGAAAGTTAATTAACTTTTCTTAAACACGAACATAAAATTTACGCAGACAAACCTAAAAAAACTTGCCCTAATCATTTTTTTCGACTTTTTCCGAATTTAAATCGAAATTTGAAATAATATTTGTTTATAATAAATTTGTATAAAAATTAAAGAAATTTTTCAATACTGCTTCAATGTAACTAAATATAACGCAGAACGTGTCTTATAATACTTTTATGTGAAGAAATGGGTACTTTAATGTTAAATAGCGATTAAAATTTTTATTTGTTTAACACAAATATTTATAAAAATAATAAATGTAATTATATTCTGGTTTACTTTAATTCAATTAATACTTTTTAGCACAAAAAAACTGTCCTTCTATGAAGAAAAAGATTATGTCATGCATTTGTTTATAATAATTGTTTACAAAAATGGCAGGTATTGTTCAGTATTAAATTAGTTTTCAATAAAAACTATTTAGAATGTGTCTAACAATAATAACTCGCGAAAGAATAATTATCAAACGATTAAAATTCTCAAAATTTTGAATCTATTTATAATCTTCTTCACGTTGAAAAACAATAAATAATAATAAATCTTAAAAAAGGTCCTAAGTTTTCCATTATTCAGAACTTTTGAAAAATAATTTTTTTTTTTTAATTGTTTGGCATCACTCGATCACATATATCTGACCTATTCTGGCATTATTGAGAAAAGGAGGAGGGGGGGGGGCTAAAATGCAAAAAATGTCGAAAAAAGAAGAATTAAACAAAATGTTATAAATAATTTGAATAAAAATTTAAGATCAAAGGTCAGAGGTCAACGTACGAGTCCATAATGATTTTATCGCCATTGTAAGAGGTCAAAGGCCAAAGGTTAAATGTTAGCGGTCTAAACTTAGACGTCAAAAGTCAACGAAATTCAAAAAACTGTTCGTGCAATATTGAAATTAAGGTTATGAGTTTAGGGATCAAAGTTCAGAGGTTATGGGTTAAAGATGGGATAATATGCCATTGATGTCAGGGGTCAAATGTTAGATGCCAAAGCTTAGAAGAAAAAGGCGAGGAGTCAGAGATAAATAGAATAAAATAGTTAATAATAAATAAAATTATTTAATAACAGATCAAAGGTCAGAGGTCATTCTTGAAGATTCCAAGGACAGAGATCAAAGGTAATATCATGTCTTATGGGTTAAATGTGAGGTCATAGGTGATGGAGGTCTTGGTTGAAAAAAAAAAATAATAAATACAATAATTTTATCAAAGATAAAAAATCAAAGATCAGAGGTCAAAGGTCATTCGTGAAGGGTTCTAGGGCAGAAATCCAATACTATGTCAACGTTCGAGCCCATAATTATTTTCTCGTCGGAGTAAGAGGTCAAAGACCAAAGGTTAAAGGTTAGGGGTGAAAAGCTAGAGGTCAAAAGTAAGAGGAATTTCAATAGCTGTTTTGTGCAGGGAAAAGAAGGGGTCATAGGTCACAAAGGTCAGTAGACAAAAGGAAGATGCCAAAGCTTTAAGTTAAATTGTTAGAATTCAAAGGTAAATAAAATAAAATATTTCTTGAAAAATACAATAATTTAAACAGAGTTCAGAGGTTAGAGGTCATTCGGGAAGAATTCTGGGAATTTCAAAGGTTAGGGACTCTAACGTTTGAGTTTGAATGTGATAACAATTTTAAAACCTGTTTTTTGAAGTATTAAAATAAAGGTTATGATGTTAGGTGTTTTCGGTTTTGGCTGGGGTCGTAGGTCAAGGAGGTCATGTGTAAAAAGTTAGATGCCAAAGCTGAGAGAACAAAGGTGAGGAGCCAGAGATAAATAGTATAGAATAATGATCAAAAATAAAATCATTTGATAAAATATCAAAGGTCAGAGGTAATTCGTGAAATGCTCTAGTGCCAAATAAAAGCTCATCACAACATTTGAACCTATAATGATTTCTTTGATAGAGTTAGAGGTTAAAGGTTAAAGGTTAAAGGTTAGGGGCATGAAGCTAGAGGTCAAGTGTTGTGGGTTATTGATTAAACGCTGGGTCATAGGGCAAAAACGACAAAAATAAAAAATTAGATCCAAAAGTTTAGAAGACAAAGGTTATGAGTCATCGATAAATAAGAGTAAGTAAGAGTTCAGAGACAAAAGGATAAAAATAAAAGGTCAAAGGTCAAATATCAAAGGACTAATCTAAAAAATCTGATGTTAGATAAATTTCTAAGATTGTCTTGTTCAGTAATACGATGACAACATTCGAGCCCATAATGATTTTATTGTTGGAGTAAGAGGTCAGAGGCAAAGTCCAAATGTCAGAGGTCAAATGTGAAAAATGTTAAGTTAGATCAATTTGAAAAATTGTCTTGTGCAGTATTATGATAACAGCATTTGAGTTCATAAGGATTTTATCGTTAGAGTGAGTGGTCAGAGGCAAAGTCCAAATGTCAGAGGTCAAATGTGAAAAATGTTAAGTTAGATCAATTTCAAAAATTGTCTTGTGCAGTATTATGATAACAACATTTGAGCTCATAAGGATTTTATCGTTAGAGTAGGAGGTCAGACGCAAAAGTCAAATGTCAAAGGTCAAATGTCAAAAATCCGATGTTAGAGGTCAAATGTAAGATAAATTTAAAAAATTGTCTTTTGCAGAACAGATAATTTATTTTATAATTTACATAGGCCATTTATTTTAGGTAATTTATTTTAGGCCACTCTTTCGACAAAGACTGATCACAATGGAAAGTTGGATGTCAGTACTCAGTGAGACGCGAAATGCTATTCCGCAAAGCGAAAATACATGGAGAGAATGTCAATTAATTTGTTTCCGATTACTCTCGAAGCGGTGAAATTGTGACAACCGACTGACATTGAATGTCTAAATGTATGTAAAATCTGTGCAGCTGAGTAAATTGCATTCGGGGATGTTATTGTAACAATTAAATTTTGCGGTCAAATTATTAAAGACTCACAGTTCGCTAAACCACAAACAGGAATGACAATAGACATCTTCGTACTTCACAAGGCACAATCGATATTAACCCTTGTAGACCCTAATGGTGCCAATTATGACCCTTCCTGTCTGCACTCATACTTCTGCAATCAACAATTATTTTACAATAAGAATAGAATGATTAGAAATGATTATTTCCTTAAAAAATTTTATTTGAAGACATGAGAATGGCAACTAGATCAGGAACTAATAGAGTCTGAATCAATAGCAATAGCAACAAACCTCATCACCCTTTTCCAGCTCTAACTGCATCCTCATCATCCTTTTACAGCTCTTAATAAGAGAGTCTGAATCAGTAGAAATAGCAACCGATCGAGGAAATAGCAATAGAAACAGACCTCGTCGCCCCTTTCAAACTTTATCAAAAAGATTCTGCTTCAATAGCAATAGCAACCGACCTTATTGCCCCTTTCAAGCTCTAACTAAAAGAGCCTGAATCAGTAGCAATCGTAAAAGACCTTATCGACCCTTTCCAGCTCTAACTAAAAGAGCCTGAATGAATAGCAATAGTGAAAGACCTTATCGACCCTTTCCAGCTCTAACTAAAAAAAGCCTGAATCAATAGCGATAGCAACGACCTTATCGACCCTTTCCAGCTCTAACTAAAAGATTCTAAGTCGATAGCAATAGCAACCGATCTTATTGACCCTTTCCAGCTCAGAATAAATGAGTGAATCAATAGCAATAGCAGCCAAATAAGAAAATGGCAACAGAAGCATACCTCGTCGACCTTTTCCAGCTCTAAATAAAAGATTGTAAATCAATAGCAATGCCAAAGGACTTCATCGCCTCTTTCTAGCTCTAACTGGAAGAGTCTGACTCAATAGCAATAGAAAAACCACCCGACGTCATCGACCCTTTCGAGATCTAACTGAAAGACTCCGGATCAATAGCAATAGCAACTGATCTTATTGACTCTTTCTAACTCTGAAGAAAAAATTCTGGATCAATAGCAATACCAGCGGAATCATCGCCCATTTATATATCTAACTACAAGATTCTGAATAAATAGCAATAGCAAAGGACTTCGTCGCCTCTTTCCAGCTCCAAATAAAAGAGCCTGACTCAATAGCAATAGAAAACAACCTCATCTCCCCTTTCCAGTATTAACCAAAAGATTCTGAATGAATAGAAGAAGCAACCGACCACATTGCCCCTTTCCAGCTCTGAATAGAAGAATCTGAATCAATAGCAATAGCAACCGATCGAAGGCATATCAATAGCAACATATCTCGTCGACCCTTTTCAGCTCGAACTAGAAGATTCTAAATCAATAGCAATGGCAAACACCCTTATTTCCCCTATCCAGATCTAACTAAAAGAGACTGAACCAATAGCAATAGTAAACGACCTTTTCGCCCCTTTCCAGCTATGAATAATAGATTTTGGATCAATAGAAATAGCAAACGACATCATCGCCCATTTATATCTCTAACAGATTCCAAATCAATAGCAATGCCAAAGGACTTCATCACCTCTTTCCAGCTCTAACTGAAAGAGTCTGACTCAATAGCAATAGAAAACCACCTCTTCTCTTCTTTCCAGTGTTAACTAAAAGATTCTGACTCAATAGAAAAAGCAACCGACCTCATCGACCCTTTCGAGGTATAACTAAATGATTCTGAATTAATAGCAATAGCAACCGATCTTATCGCCCCTTTCCAGATCTGAATAAAAGATTCTGAATCAAAAGCAATAGCAAGCGACACCATCGCCCGTTTATATCTATAACTAAAAGATTCTAAATCAATAGCAATAGAAAAGGACCTCATCACCCTTTTCCAGCTCTAACTATAAGGGTATGAACCAATAGAAATAGCAAACGACCACATCGACCCTTTCCAGCTCTAACTAAAAGATTCTGAATCAATAGCAAAAGCAACCGACCTCATCGCCCCTTTCGAGGCCTAACTAAAAGATTCTGAATCAATAGCAATAGCAACCGATATTATTGACCCTTTCCAGCTCTAACTAAAAGGGTTTAAATCAATAGCAATAGCTTAACATATTTGGTTGTTGTTGAAAAATTAATTTAAAGAAATTATTAACAAAGATTTTAAAATATTCCAAATGATTTCCTAAAATTTCGGAAAAGAATGTATAAGATTACAAAGCAAAATTCTTCATTTTGCAAGATTATAAAATTTTAGAAAAAATTTGAATAAGTTTTAATGATATTTAGAAGTTTCAAAAGGATGCAAAAATAATTTTATTTTTAAAAAATGTCAATTTTGGAAGATTTAAAAAAAATTCGTAAGATATATTTTAGAGAATATTTCAAAAGATTCCAAAAGATTTTCAATATTTATCAAAGAGGAATCTGGAAAGTTGAAGAAATCTTTTTAATTGTGCAGATTTTTTTCCAAATTTTAGGAAAAATTTGAATCATTTTAGAAGATATTTAGAAGTTTTCGAGAAATTTCAAAAACAATAATGAATTTCAAAACTGTCAACAATGAATCCGGAAGATTTTAAAACAATTTTAGTAATGATCTGATTTAGTTAAACAAATATTTAGGAATTTCTGGAACACTGAAAAAATTAAACATATTTTAATTTTTGGTAGGTAATTAATTTTCTTGGTTGAAGATTCATCTCCTTCCTTGAAAATTTAAATATTCCATTTTCAGAAAATTAATCTTCCGTGTTAAAAAGTCATCTTTTGGGTTGAATTCTTTTGTTGAAATTCAATTTTTTAAGATTCATAATATTAGTTGAAAATTCAGCTCCTTTGTTGAAAATGCAACTATTTTTGTTAAAATTTTTTTTTTTTTTTAGAATGAATATTTTTCTACTCTCAATGGAATTATTCTATTTGTGGTTTAATTTTCATATTTTCTATTGAAAATTAGTCGTTTCTAGTTAAACGTGTATTTATTTTGTTAAAAATTCATCGTGAGGGGGGGGGGCTCAAATTTTACACAAATCTAATACCTTCTCTGATGAGAATATTAATACATGATGATGATGATATGATGACATGATTGGAATACCTTAAAATTAAACCATTATAAAATAAAAATTGAAGATTAAAAAATGAGAAAAAAAGCCCAATTGAGAAAGTTTAAATTGAAAACTAAAAAGATTTGTTAATCGGTCTTCTAGTTTAATTGTCCTGTTTTATTTTGAAAGAAATCAGACGAACAGAAAAGCTTGCAGCATATTCGTCTAGAAAACGAAATTTTTCTAATTTTTTTAAAGTTTGATAACAAAATAACATCATTTTATTTTTCATTGCGCACCTAAATTTCAAGACCTTCAATTTAAGCCGTCTTCGAAGAAAATCGGAGAACTTTTAGGCTATGATAAATCCTGTATAAGAAATGGCGTTTGCTAATAATAAATGATGATGATAATATGATGAAAAGATTGGAAAACTTTTAAATTAAAGCATTATAATACATAAATTGAAGATTCAATAAATGAGAAAAGCCCATTGGGGAAAGTTTAAATTGAAAACTAAAAGGATTTGTTAATCTGTCTTCTAGTTTAATTGTCCTGTTCCATCTTCAAAAGAAATCAGACTCACAGAAAAGCTTCGAGCATAGTCGTCTAAAAAAACGAAATTGCCTTTTTCTTACAGTTTCATAACAAAATGACTTTAGTATAACAAAGTAAATGTTATTTTTCATTGCACACCTACATGTCCAGACCTTCAATTTAAGCCATCTTCGAAGAAAATCGAATAACCTTTAGCCTATGATAAACCCTGTTCAAGAAATGGCGTTTGCTATTAATGATGATGATGATATGATGACATGATTGGGATACTTTAAAATTCAAGCATTGGAAAACATGAATTGAAGATTACGAACATGAGAAGGAAGCCCAATTGAGAAAGATAAAACTGAAAAACAAAAAAATTTGTTAATCGGTCTTCTAGTTTAATTGTCGTGTTTACTTGATCCATGCATTACAAGTGGCCGTTTGTCGTGCGACGTGCGGTTTGATAATTAAGGTTGGTGTAAACGCGAGCCAGGCGATTCAAAGGAAAGTGGTTATCAAAAGAAGGGTCATTAGTCCTTTCTTTGCCTCGAGGAGAAAGCAACGCTTGTGGAGGCTTGAGGCAAAAATAGTGCTTCTATACCTACATACATACATTACTACATCTACTTTGTCCTTCCCTCCATTCTATGCTCAGCTGGTGCAATATTTCAAGAAATGCAACTACCCGTCTCCCATACCCAACCCCTTTCCCAAATTATCGTCGTTCACGATAAATTGCAAAGTTTACTCGCAATTTATGACCCACCAAGTAGGGATTCCCCACACTTATTCTAACATACATTTATACACACCTCAAGCATATATTTCGAATGTTAACAATATTATTCAATGCGTTATTATGCATCTGAATGAATAATACATTATAAAAAGTGTGACAGTTATAACAATGACATACTTCAGACATACTTCAATGACATACTTTATACTCATCATCATCAATAGCAAATGCTCTTTATTGTACAGGGTTTATCATAGCCTAAGAGTTATCCGATATTCTTCGACGACGGCTTAAATTGAAGGTCTTGGCATGTATGTGTGCAATAAAAAATAAAATTTACTTTGTTATTTTCATGTTATTTTGTTATCAAGATTTAAAAAATTAGGAGATTTTGTTTTTTAGACGACTATGCTGGAAGCTTTTCTTTAGTCTGATTTCTTTTGAAGATGGAACAGGACAATTAAACTAGAAGATAGATTAACAAATCTTTTTAGTCTTCAATTTAAACTTTCCCAATTGGGCTTTTTTCTAATTTTTTTAATCTTTAATTTATGTTTTATAATGCTTCAACCTTAAAATATCCCAATTATGTCATCATATCATCATCATCATTAATAGCAAACGCCCTTTATTTTACAGGGTTTATCATAGCCTAAAAGTTATCCGATTTTCTTCGAAGACAGCTTAAATTGAAGGTATTGATATGTAATTGTGCAATGAAAAATAATATTTAGTACGTTATGCTGATATTCTTTTGTTATCAATGTTTGAAAAATAAGGAAATATTGTTTGAATCATCCTTTTGCCTGTTTTGTTTTGAACCACTTGAATATATTTTTTACACAAACAAAATTGTTTGTTTGCAAGGTTAGGTGACGTTTTTCATAAAAGGATGTTTGCTGGAAAAAGAATCTTTTTGAGACAAATGAAATTCCTTTTAACTTTAAATTTAAGAGGCAATTCCATTTGTGTCAAGAAGCATCCTTCTGACACACGAGGAAATTTCTCTCAGTGGACCTTGATGATGCTAAGAAGACCCTTTATGGTCAACAAATGCTCTCATCAGGAAACGAAAATTCAGAGTAAAAAATAAGTCCTTAGTGAAATTAAGGAAGCCAATTTTTCGCAGTTGGAAGAAACCAATAACCATACTCTCAAATTCTCCTCTCGAGTTAGTTCTGTGAAAAACATTGTGGTTGTTAGTATTCTAAATTTCACCATATTGAAAGGTAATGAAGTCTATCAATAATAAAAAAAGAAATAAAGTGAAATTTTTTAAATTGTTTTCGTTTTGTTTCATTTCTCGGTTTGTTTTTTGTTTAATTTGTTGTAAGTTTGTTCAATTTTTTCCACACAGCCAACTCGAGGGAAGAATTTGAGTATGGTTTCTTTCAACTGCAACAAACTGCCTTCTTTAATTTTACTAAGAACTTGTTTTTGGATTTTTGTTTCCTGACGAGGAAACCCTTTGTTTCTCCATGATAATAACAATAATAATCCTCAAACCAAAACAGATTAATTTTAATCAAACACTTTCATTTTTAACGAAAAAATATATAATTTCTACCAAAAGAGATGAATCTTAACCAAGTAGTTGAATTTACAACTAAAAAGAGAAATTTTAAACCAATACTGAAATAGTTAAATTTTCAGTTTAAAAAGTTCATTTTCTATTAAAAAAAAGGAATTTTTCAACTAAATAGTAGAATTTCAATCCAAAGAAATGAATCATCAACAAACAACAAATTTTTTTAACAAAGTGGTTCAATTTTTAACCAAAGAGATCAAATTTCCACTATAAAGAGTAATTTTTAATCAAGTAAAGAAATTTTGAACAAATTAGTTCAACTTTGAGCCAAGTATTAGTATTTTCAACAAAAAAAGATAAATTTTTAACCAAAGATGCAATAGTTAAATTTTTAATTAAAAAGATTAATTGTCAAGTCAAAAAAGAAGAAATCTTCAACAAAATAGTTAAATTTTCGAATAAAGAGATGGATTTTCAAATAAAATTACGTATATTTAGCCAAAATAAATTTTTTTTTTTTTAATTTTTAACAAATTAGTTCAATTTTCAACCACGGAGATTAAATTTCAACTATAAAAATTAATTGTCAATCAATTAAATCAATTTTAAACAAAGTATAAGTTAAACTTTATAACAAGTATTAGTATTTTCAACTAAAAAAGTCAAATTTTCAGCAAAAGATGCAATGGTAAAATTTTTGAATAGAAAGATTAATTTTCAAGTCAAAAAAGAAGAAATCTTTCAACAAAATAGTTACATTTTCAACTCAAGAGTTGGATTTTCAAATAAAATTCCGAATCTTTAGCAAAAAAAAATAAATGTTTAACAAAGTAGTTCAATTTTTAACCACAGAGATCAAATTTCAACTATAAAAATTAATTGTCAATCAATTAAATAAATTTTGAACAAAGTAGTTAAACTTTATACCAAGTATTAGTATTTTCAACTAAAAAAGTCAAATTTTCAACCAAAGATGCAAAATAGTAAAATTTTTGATAAAAAAGATTAATTTTCAAGTCAAAAAAGAAAGAATCTTCAACAAAATAGTTGAATTTTCAACTAAAGAGATGGATTTTCAAATGAAATTATGAATCTTTAGCTAAACAAAAAAATTAACAAAGCAGGTAAAATTTTAACCAAGTAGTTCAATTTTCAACTAAAATTATAAATCTTCAACGAAAAAAATTAATTTTCAACAAAGTAGTTCAACTCTAAACCAAATAGTTATTACATTCTTAACTAAAAAAAATGCATATTTAACCAAAAATGTAATATTTATATTCTCAACTAAAAAGATTAATTTTCAAACAACAACAAAATTCACTTTCAACTAAAAATAGTTCTTTATCAACCAAAGAGATGAAATTTTTACAACAAAGTGGAAAATTATGCAATATTGTGGTAAATTAACCAAATGGCGTGGGAAATTACGCAATAGCGTTGGAAATTATGCAATAGCGTGGTAAATTATGCAATAGCATGGCAATTTATGAAATAACTTGGGAAAATATACAGTAGCATGGGAACATATAAAAAAGCATGGGAAAATATGAAATAGCGTAGGCAATTATGCAATAGCGTAGGAAATTATGTAATAGCATGGTAAATTATGCAATAGCGTGGTAAATAAGGAAATAGCGTGGGAAATAATTTGATAGCGCAGGAAATTATGCAATTGCGTGGGAAATTACGCAATAGCGTCATAAATTGTCTAATAGAGTGGAAAATTATGCAATAGCTTGGGAATTACTCAATAGCGTCAGAAATTATCTAATAGTGTGGGAAATTACCCAATAGCGTGGGAAATTATTCAATAGCATTGGAAATAATGCAACAGCATGAGAAATTATACAACAGCGTGGTAAATTACCTAATAGGGTGGAAAATTATGCAACAGGGTGGAAAATTACGCAATAGCGTGAGAAATTACGCAATAGCGTTGGAAATTATGCAATAGCGTGGTGAATTATGCAACAGCGTGGGAAATTATGAGATAGCATGGGAAATTATGCAATAGCATGGTAATTTATGAAATAACGTGGGGAAATATGCGACAGCATGGTAAAATATGAAGTAGCGTGGGAAAATATGAAATAGCGTGGGAAATTATGCACTAGCGCAAGAAATTACGCAATAGCGTGGGAAATTCCTCAATAGAGTGGGAATCTACGCAATAGCGTTGGATATTATGCAAAAGCGTGGTAAATTATGCAACCGCATGGGAACTTATGAAATAGCGTGATAAATTATGAAATATCATGGGAAAATATGAAATAGCGTAAGAAAATATGAAATAGCGTAGGAAAATATAAAATAGCGTTGGAAATTATGTAATAGAGTGGGAAATTATGCACTAGCGCAGGAAATTACGCAATAGCCTGGGAAATTCCACAATAGAGTGGGAAATTACGCAATAGCGTTGGAAATTATGTAATAGCGTGGTAAATTATGCAACCGCATGGGAAATTATGAAATAGCGTGGTAAATTATGCAATGGCATGGGGAAATATGAAATAGCGTAAGAAAATATGAAATAGCGTGTGAAAATATAAAATATCATGGGAAATTATGTAATAGCGTAGAAAAATATGAAAAAGCGTGAGAAATTACGCAATAGTGTGGTCAATTGCCCAATAGCGTCGTAAATTATGCAACAGCGTGGGAAATTATGCAACAGCATGGAAAATTATGTAACTGCGTGTTAAGTTATGCAGTAGCGTATAAAATTATGCAATAGCATAGGCAAAGATGAAACAGCGTGGGAAAATATGAAATAGCGTAGGCAATTATGCAATAGCGCGGGAAATTATGTAATAGCGCGGTAAATTATGCAATAGCATGATACATAAAGAAATAGCGTGGTAAATAATCCAATAGCGCAGGAAATTATGCAATAACGTGGGAAATTTTGAAGAAGCGTGAGAAATTACACAATAAACCCACGTAATTAAACCAGTATTTTTATTTCCTCATTTTATAGAATGAGAAAATAATCTGATACGAGAAACGTATGAAGTGTTTGGGATTAAAGGCAGGCAATGGCTTTCATTGATCGAAGTGGAAACGGCTGGTCGAGTGGTGAATTTTACATCCAATAAAAGTGGCTTTCGAAACAAAGCGAAGTAGCAGTAAAAGAAATAGTATAAGGAATAGGAATAGGAAGGAAGGAAAGGTCTTTTCAGCACAGCATCAAGTTGGCCAGGCGTTAAGGGACGTTAAGGGACACTTAGGGAGGTAGGAGAGGAGCTTTTTGGTGCCACCTCCCTTGAGATAACTTCAATCAAATACAGATGTCTTTCCTTCAAATCGAGCTGAGCTTGGGGACTGTGACCTGAAGTGAAACCAATTTGTTGCCGTCCTGATTCCTCTTTGCCACAATTTCAACATCGAATACACAAGAGGGTTTACCCTTGCATTGATACGGGATTAAAAATATATATATATAGTTTTTTATATGTGGGTGTTTTCGGTATTTTCATGGAAAAATATGAAATAGCGTTGCCAATTATGCTATAGCGTAGAAAATTATGCGATAGCGTGGTAAATTATGCAATAGCCTGGTTAATAAGGAAATAATTTATCTAAATAAATTAAATAATTAATTAATATATTTCCCACGCTGTTGTATTATTTCCCACGCTACTGCATGATTTCCCATGCTATTGGGTAATTTCCTACGCTATTAGGTAATTTCTGACGCTCTTTTGTAATTTCCGACGCTATTGGGTAATTTCCTACGCTATTAGGTAATTTCTGACGCTATTTTATAATTTTCGACGCTATTGGGTAATTTCCCACGCTATTAAGTAATTTCTGATGCTATGGGTTAATTTCCCACGCTATTTGGTAATTTCTGAAACTATTGCTTAATTTCCCACGCTATTGGGTAATTTCTGACGCTATCACGTAATTTACGACGCTGTTGGATAATTTCTGACGCTATTGCGTAATTTACGATGCTATTGGGTAATTTCCCATGCTCTTAGGTTATTTCTTACGCTATTGCGTAATTTCCCACGCTATTAAGTAATTTCTGACGCTATTGGTTAATTTTCAACGCTATTAGGTATTTTCTGACGCTATTGCGTAATTTACCACGCTATTTGGTAATTTCTAACGCTCTTGCGTAATTTGCGACGCTATTGTGTAATTTCCCACGATCTTAGGTAATTTCTGACGCTATTGCGTAATTTCACACGCTATTAAGTAATTTCTGACGCGATTGCGTAATTTCCCACGCTGTTAAGTAATTTCTGACGCTATTGGTTAATTTCCCACGCTATTAGGTAATTTCTGACGCTATTGCGTAATTTACGACGCTATTGCATAATTTACGACACTATTGGGTAATTTCCACGCTATTAGATGATTTCTGACGCTATTGCGTAATTTTCCACGCTATTAGGTAATTTCTGACGCTATTGCGTGATTTACCACGCTATTGGGTAATTTCTCACGCTCTTAGGTAATTTATGACGCTATTGCGTAATTTCTCACGCTATTAGGTAATTTCTGATGCTATTGCATATTTTTCCACGCTATTAGGTAATTTCTGACGTTATTGCGTAATTTGCTACGCTATTGGGTAATTTCCCACGCTCTTAGGTAATTTCTGACGCTATTGTGTAATTTCCCACGCTATTAGGTAATTTCTGACACTATTGCATAATTTTCCACGCTATTAGGTAATTTTGGACGCCATTGCGTAATTTTCAACGCTATTGCGTAATTTCCCACACTATTAGGTAATTTCGGACGCTATTGCATAATTTTCCAACGCTATTAGGTAATTTCTGACGCTATTGCGTAATTTTCAACGCTATTAGGTAATTTCTGACGCTATTGCGTAATTTTCAACGCTATTGGGTAATTTCCTACGCTTTGAGGTATTTTCTGACGCTATTGCGTAGTTTTCCACATCAAGATCACTTTTCCTTCCATGTGTAATATATTTTTTAAATATTTATGAGGCCTATACCGAGTTTTTGATGATCAAAATTAAATTTGATTAATTAAGTTCTTATCAAGGCATTCTGTTAAACTTTCCTTAATTATGCAGTTTTCTAACTTAATATTTCAGAAGTATTTAAAATAAGATTCAATGTTTATTTAAACTATTATCTTTTCGTCTATAAATTATCAAAAAAAATTTTTGTTATCTCTTAGGTAACAAGAAAATCTAACTATATTTTGTTGAGATAATTATTTTTGGTTGAATCGTCTACTATTATATTTTTTGTTTAAGAATTCATTTTTTTAAATATTATTATTTAGTTGAGAATTAAATTATTATGATGAAAATCCAATGGTTTTGATAAAAAGTCGTCCTTTTTGGTTGAGAATTCCAATATTTTGTTGAAAATTCAAATATTTGGTAGAAAGTTTAACTATTTTTTTTTTTATTAACTTTTTTATTGGAAATTCCACTGTTTTTTATCAAATTAAACAATGTGGTTAAAATTTTGTTTCCATCTTGACAGAAAAAATTTTATTGGTTGAAAATTAATTTTTGTTGGTAGAAAATAAAATTTTTAATTTGAAAATTTAACTATTTTATTTGAAGATTCAGCGTTTTACTTGAAAATTCATCTATTTGGTGGAAAATTTAACTATTTGGTTGAAATTTTTACTTTGTTAACAATTTGTTTTTTTGGTTGAAGATTAATCAGTTAAGTTGAAAATTCATCTCTTTGACTGAAAACTGAAATATTATGTTCAATATTCGCCTTTTTTGTAGAAAATAAATTTTTTAAATTGAAAATTGAACTATTTCATTTGAAGATTCATCAGTTTACTCGAAAATTCATCTATTTGTCGGAAAATTTAACTATTTGGTTGAAATTTTGACTACTTTGTTACAAATTTATTTTTATTTTTGTTAAAGATTAATCAGTCAGGTTGAAAATTTATTTCTTTGGTTAAAAACTGAAATATTATGTTCAATGTTCGAGTTTTTAGTAAAAAATAAATGTTCTATTCGAAAATTTATTTCATTTGAAGATTCATCATTTCAGTTGAAAGTTCATCTGTCGTGGTAAAAATTTTTATATCATTGGTTGATAATTTAACTATGTTTGGTTGAAAGTGAATTATTTCTGGCTGAAAAGTCTAATATTATATTTTTAGTTGATGATTTATTTTTTTTTTTTATTAAAAATTTAAGTATTTTGTTGAAAATTCGTCTATTTAGGTAAAAAATTGGTCTTTTCGTTGAATTAAAATGGTTGATAATTCGTTTTTTTTTGTTATTGAAAATTATTATTTTTAACTGGAAATCTAACTCTTTCATTTTCTGTTTGTAAAAATCTTCTGTTTAGTTGACAATTCAACTATTTGATTGAAAATTCGTCTTTTGGTAAGAAAATTAATCTTTTTGATTAAATATTAATCTTAGTAGGTTAAAAATTCAGGTATTTAGTAAGAAAATCAACTATTTTTTTGATAGTTTAATTATTTTGTTAAAAATTGATTCTTTCAAATTAACAATTTATTCTTTAATGGTAGAAAATTTATCTTTATTGGTTAAAAATTCATCTTTCTTGGCTAAGACTGAAATTTTTGGTCGAAAAATCAACTTTTTTGGTTGAAAAATCAACTTTTTTGGTTGAAAATTCAACTTTCTTCAAAAAAATGACTTTATTTCATAAAAATTGAACCATTTCATCGACAATTCATGTAATTTATTGAAAATTCGTGCTTTGGTAGAAAATTAATCTTCTTGGTTGAAAATTCATCTTTGAAATTAAAAAATTCAGCTATTTAGTTAAAAATTCAAATAATTTGAGTGAAGTTTAATTATTTTATTGAAAATTCAACTATTTTGTTGAACACTCGTTTTTTTATATTAGAAACTTATCTTTTATCGTAGAAAAGTCATCTTTCTTGGTTGAAAATTCATCTTTCTTGGCTACAAATGAACTTTTTTGTCGAAAATTGAACTTTTCGGGTCGAAAATTCAACTATTTGGTCGAAAATTCTTGTACTTTCTTGAAAATTCATTTTTTGGTAGAAGACTAATCTTTTTGGTTGAAAATTCATCGCTGAACATTAAAAATATCAGCTATTTGCTAAACAAAAATAAAATATTTTCTTGAAGATTTAATTATTTTGTTGAAAATTCAACTATTTTGTTATAGTCATCTCTTTTGTTCAAAAATTCAACTTTTTTGTGGAAAATTCATATCTCTTGGTCAAAAATGAATTTTTTCGTCAAAAATTCAACTTTTCGTGTTTAAAATTCAACTGTCTTCTAAAAAATTTGCCTTCTTGGCTTGAAAATTCAACTATTTGGTTGAAAATTCATCTTTAAAGTTTAAAAATTCAGCTGTTTGGTAAAAAAATTCAAATATTATGTTGAAAGATTAATCACATTCTTGAAAATTCAACTATTTTTTTATAGTCATCTGTTTTGGTCAAAAATTCAACTGTTCTGTTGAAAATTCATCCTTTTGGTTTAAAAATTCATCTCCTTTGTGTGAAAATCAACTTTTTTGTCGGAAATTTATCTTTTCTGGTCGAAACTTCATCCTCTGCTAAAAAATTGATCTTCTTGACTTGAAAATTCAACTATTTCGTAAAAAATTAATCTTCTTAGTTGAAAATTCGTCTTTAAATGTTAAAAATGCAGCAATCTGATATAAAATTCATATCTTTTTTTGAAAGATTAATTATTGCCTTGAAAATTGAACAATTTTTTTTGTAGTCATCTGTTTTAGTAGAAATTTTAATTGTAAATTCATCCTTTTGGATTGAAAATTCATTCTTTCTTGGGCAAAAATCGACTTTTATATCAATAATTCAACTTTTCTGATTAAAAATTCAACTGTCTTCTAAAAAATTGGCCTTCTTGGTTTAAAAATTCAACTATTTGGTTGAAAATTCATCTTTAGAGTTTAAAAAGTCAGCTATTTGGTTGAAAATTCATGTTTTTTATTGAAAATTTGCCTTTTGGTAAAAAAGTACTCTTCTTGGTCGAAAATTTATTTTTGTAGTTTAAAAATTGGGGGAATTTGGTAAATAACTTCAAATACTTTTTTGAAACAATAATTATTTTCTTGAAAATTCAACTAATTTGTTATTGTCATCTGTTTTGGTCGAAAATTAAACTATTTTGTTGGAAATTCATCCTTTTCGATTAAAAATTAATTTTTCTTGGTCAAAAAATCAACTTTTCGGGTTGAAAATTCAACTGTCTTCTGAAAAATAGGCCTTTTTGGCTTTAAAATTCAACTATTTTGTTAAAAATTAATCTTTGATGTTTAAAATAAAAATTCAGCTATTTGGTTAAAAAAATTCCAATATTTTATTGAAAGATTAATTATTTTCTTCAAAATTCAACTTTTTTTTGAAAGTCATCTGCTTTGATCGAAAATTCAACAGGAAATTCATCCTTTTGGTTTGAAAATTCATCTCTTTTGGCAGATAATGAACTTTTTTGTCGGAAATTTAACTTTTCTAAATGAAACTTCAACTTCTAAAAATTGATCTTCTTGGCTTGAAAATTCAAATATTTGGTAAAAAATTAATCTTCCTGGTTGAAAATTCATCTTTGAAATTAAAAAATTCAGCTATTTAGTAAAAAATTAAAATAATTCGTGTAAAGTTTAATTATTTTGTTCAAAATTTAACTATTTTTTTATAATTATCTCTTTTGGTCGAAAATTTAAATTTTTAGTTGAAAATTCATCCTTTTGTTTGAAAATTCATCTCTCTTGGAAAATCGACTTTTTCATGAAAAATTCAACTTTTCTGATTAAAAATTCAACTGTCTTCTCAAAAAATTGGCCTTTTTGGCTTGAAAATTTAACTGTTCGGTTAAAATTCATTTTTGATGGTTAAAAACGCAGCAATTTTATGAAAAAATTCAAATGTTCTTTTGAAAGATTAATTATTTTCTTCAAAATTCAACTATTTTTTCATAGTCATCTGTTTTGGTCAAAAATTCAACTGTTTTGTTGAAAATTCATCCTTTCAGTTTGAAAATTCATCTTTTCTGATTGAAAATTCAACTGTCTGCTAAAAAATTGGCCTTTTTGGCCTGAAAATTCCACTATTTGGTTGAAAATTCATATTTGAAGTTAAAAAATGCAGCTATTTGGTGAAATAAATTAAAATATTTTGTTGAAAGATTAATTATTTTCTTCAAAATTCAACTATTTGGTCATAGTCATCTCTTTTGGTCGAAAATTAAAATTTTTTGTTGAAAATTTATCCTTTTGGATTGAAAATTCATGTCCTTTGTCCGAAAATGAACTTTTATGTCAACAATTCAACTTTTCTGATTGAAAATTCAACTGTTGAGGTTAAAAATGCAGCAATTTGATGAAAAAATGCAAATGTTTTTCGAATGATTAATTATTTTCTTTAAAATTCAACTATTTTGTCATAGTCATCTCCTTTGGCCAAAAACCGACTTTTTTAAATCAAAAATTCAACATTTCTGATTAAAAATTCAACTGTCTTCTCAAAAGCCTGAAAATTCAACTATTTGGAAAAAAATTAATCTTTCTGTTTGAAAATTCATCTTTTAAATTAAAATATGCAGCCATTTAGTAGAAAATTTAAATAATTCATGTAAAGTTTAATTATTTTGTTGAAAATTCAACTATTTTTTTAATAATTATCTCTTTTGGACGAAAATTCAACTTTTTCCTTGAAAATTCATCCTTTTTGTTTGAAAATTCATGTCCTTTGTCTGAGAATGAACTTTTTTATCAACAATTCAACTTTTCTGATTAAAAATTCAACTGTCTTCCAAAAAATTCGTCGTTTTGGCTTAAAAATTCAACAACGCTCCCCAAAAGGGGTTGTTATATATTTAAAGAAAGTGAAAATAAAAATGCAAGGCTTCTGATAGTTATAATCGTGCGAACATGAAATTTCGCAAATGCGACAGTTTTCACACGTTTTCGCGGAAAATCCGGTCTCGGTCGTGATTTTCTTCAGAGGGTGCATACGTGTCAGCATTGCAGAAGCAACGACCATCTGACCTGAATCCGACGCGACGCGTCGCGACGCCACACCAGTGACTCTATCAGGGAAAATAGGCCGTTGCAAAAATGTTTTACTGGACAAATTCAGGTGTAAGCTAACAAAATCTGATAGATACATTTTTTCAAAAAAATTTAGATTATTATTATTTTTTTGGGTACGGAATAGTTTTTTTTTTCGAAATTTAGGGCAACACAGGGACGCCAATCATTTTTCAAATGGGTCGGGCAAAACTGCTTTAGCGATAAACAAAACAAAAAACAGAAAAAAAGCGATCATTATATCATTACATTTTTATTTAAAATAATTAATTTGCAAGCAAGAAAAAGGGAATTTTTAAGCCTTTTAACTATTTAATTCTAAACTGTTAAATTCATCTGTTTGGTTGAAATTTCTTTTCGTTTTTATTTTTTTACTATTATATTATATTTCATTATCATATTATATTATTATATTTGATTATTTATTTATTTTTTTATGACATAAAAAATGTATTATTATATTATATGTCTTTTTTGCTACAAAATTAATCCCATTAGTCGAAATATTTTATATTTGGTTGATAAATAATTGATCATATTTAGTTGAAAATTGTAAACAAAAATTTCTTTTTAGCTAGAAAATTCAAAAATTATGGATGAAATTTGTTTTGTTTATTGAATAAAAAATCTTTCCTGGTTGGAAATTCGATTCTTTTGTTGAAAATTAATATTTTTGATTTTGAAATTAATCGATTTTGGTTGAAGATTCAACTATTTTGACGAAAATTCTTTTCTGGTAGAAAATTAACTATTTTCAACTGAAAATTAATTTCTTTAACTGAAAATTTATCTTTTCTATCTTTGGTTGAAAAGTGATCTTTTTTAGTATAAAATTTAATTATTTGTTTGTAAAATCATGTATTTTGATTAAAATTCTGATTTTCATTGGTAGAAAATTAATCTTATTAATTGAAAATTCATCTTTTTGGTTAAGAATTCAACAATTTTTATGGAAATTCATTTCTTTTTTATAAAAAATTAATTTTCCTAATTGAAAATTTCACTTTTTCATTTTTTGTTGAAAATTAATCATTTTTAGTTGAAAATTCTTCTTTTTTGTTAGAAAATTAATCTCTTCGATTAAAAAGTCACCTTTTTGGTTAAGAATTCAACAT
>JAABKJ010006929.1:0-21440 GCA_011634705.1 Andricus grossulariae
GAAGAACGAATATTTAAAGTCTTTGGAGGATCTCTTTTCGAAACACAAGCACCATCAACCACATTATCATTCCTCTCATTTCCAACTTGATTTCCCCTCGCGGTGAGACTGTCTGGTTTCTGAGGTATCTTGGGAGGCGTTTTGGCTTCTACTTTCGGCTCATTGATGATGTCTTCATCATCAGTCTTCATTTCACTGGGAGTTTCCTCCACCTCGGCTGGCAAGGACGCTTTTTCGCCAAACAGATCATCATCCTCGATGTCATCGTCAAACAATCCACCCTTACTTGCAGCAAAAATATTTTGCGAGGATTCCTCAAGTGTTTCTTGCAAATCCGAGGTAGTGTTGCCCATGATTGAAGAAGTCGTTTTCAGTGACTCAGTTGGTAAATCCGTATCATCAAATATACTCTCGACTCTGGTTCCTTTTCTCGATAAGCTAGAGCCAAACAAATCTTCCTCGTCACTTTCGTCGAATAAACTCGTAGGTTTTACCGAGGAATTTTCTGGTTTGGTATCAGAGTCCTTGGCGCCGAAGATATCATCATCATCATCATCAAAGAGGCTTATCTTCTTGGAGGACTTTGCCTTATCCTGCAACTGTGGCTTCGTGGAAATATCCAGACTCTTCTGGGATCGAGATTTAGAGTTTGAGCTGAAGAAAAGCTCGTCTTCAGAGTCAGAGTCATCAAAGAGTGAAATTACTTTCGACTTTGGAGACTTTGCATCGCCTTTAGGCAATGGAGGTGGACCAAAGACGTCATCGTCTTCGTCATCAAAAATGTTATCCTGGTAACGCGAACTTTCTTCGACCCGATTTTCAAGTAATTGATTTAGATTCCTGGATGAATTCGAATTTGTGCTGTCCGGAAGTTGAGATGGTGGTGCATACAAACTGTCACTAATTGCCCTTTCACGATAAATATCCTCTGACTTCAGTCGGGTCGACGTCATCTGCGGTTGGAAATCCACCCTGCAACAGAAAAATTAACGAAGATTGGATTAAAATATTATTTTGTTCAATATTTTGTTAAAAATTAATTTATTTGCCTACAAATTTAACTATTTTGCTGAAAATTCGTTTCTTCCTTTGCTGAAAATGAATTTTTTATAAGTGAAAATTTATCTATTCCATGTTTGGTTTAACATTTATCTTCTGTACTGTAATATGACAAATTTCACTTCTAAGTTAAAACTTTAGAGAAAAAACCTTTTTTGGTTCAAAGTTCAACTACTTCGTTGAAAGTGGAACTACTTTGTTAAACATTTATTTTTTTGATTGAAGATTCATTATTTTAGTTTAAACTTAATTCCTTTGCTTTAAAATGTAACTATTTGATTAAGAATTCGTTTTTCTTTTCGCTGAAAATTAATTTTTTTAAATGGAAATTTAACTAATCCATGTTCTTCAGTTGAAAATTAAGCCATTTGATTGAAAACTTCTGTATTTTGTTGAAACCTTGTCTTTTGTTGTAGAATGTTAATCTTCTTGGTGACTAATTGACCTTTCCGGTTAAAAATTTAATTCTTTGCTGAAAAATTCAACTATTAGGTTGAAAATTCCTTTAAAACTTAAAAATTTGATTAAAAATTCATGTAATTTATTAAAAATTAATCTTTTTTGGTTGAAAATTAATCTTTTTGTTTGAAAATTCATTTCTTTGACCGAAAATTAATTTTTTTATTGAAAATTAACTTTTTCAACTGAAAATTTAACTAATTTGTTGCATATTCATCTAATTGGTAGAAAATTTGTCTTTTTTTGGTAGAAAATTCAGATTTTGGGTTTAAAATTCAGCCATGGGGATAAAAATTAATTTTTTTGGTTTGGGATTCATTATTTTATTTAATATATCATTTCTTTGCATAAAATTTATAATATTTTGTGGAAAATTCGTTCTTCTTTTTTGTTGAAAATTAATTTTTTTGACTGAAATTTAACTATTCCATGTTTGGTTTAAGAAGTATCCTCTTCAGTTGTAAATCTAGCTATTTGGTTTAAAATTTCTGTATCCTTTTGAAACTTTGTCTCTTGTGGTAGAATATTAATCTTCTTGGTAACTAATTCACCTTTTTGGTTGAAAATTCATTTATTTGGTTGAAAATTTAGCTATTAGTTTGAAAATTCCTTTAAAAATTCAAATTTGATTGAAAATTCATGTATTTTGTTGAAATTAAACTTTTTTGGTCGAAAATTAATATCTTTGGTTGAAAATTCATCTCTTTGATTGAAAATAAGTTTTTTATTGAAAATTAATTTTTTTAACTGAAAATTTAACTATTCCCTTTTTTGTTGAAAATTGAACTTTTGTGATAGAAATTTAATCTTCTTGGTTGAACATTCATCTGTTTGGTTGAAAATTGAACTATTTTGTTGAAAATTTGTCTTCTTTTGGGTTAAAAATTCATTTTTTTTTGTTAAAGATTGATTATTTTAGTTAAAAGTTAACTAATTTGCTTAAAAATTCAACAATTTTGTTGAAAATTGATCTTTTTAAAAGAAATTTAATTATCTTGGTTAAAAATTTAACTATTTTTTTGAAAATTCATTTATTTTGATGATAATTTCTCCTATTTTAGATTAAAAATTCATTTTTTGTTTAAAGATTTATTATTTTAGTTAAAAGTTAATTTATTTGCTCAAAAATTCAACTATTTTGTTGAAAATTCATTTATTTTGTTGAAAATTTGTCCTTTTTAGGATTAAAAATTAATTTCTTGATTAAAGATTCATTAATGTAGGTAAAAGTTAACTTATTCGCTTAAAAATTCAACAATTTTGTTGAAAATTGATCTTTTTTGATAGAAATTTAATTTTCTTGGTTGAAAATTCATCTTTTTGGTTGAAAATTTAACTATTTTGTTGCAGATTCATTTATATTGTTAAAAATTTGTCCTTTTTGGGGTTAAAAATTAATTTCAACTAAAAAAGAAGAATTCTCAACAATCCGAACATTTTCAACGAATATTTCAACTTTTTATCTAAAAAGATAAATCTCTAGCCAAAAAATGAATTTTTAACAAAGTAGTTCAACTTTCAACCAACTAGTTAAATTTTCAACAACAAAAAAATGAATTTTCAACGAAAAATGTAAAAGCTGATATTTGAACCAAACAAGATTTTAAGTTTAGATTAAAAAAACAGTTGAATTCAACCAAAAGAGAATAATTTTCAACAATTCGAAAAGTTGAATTTTAGGTTAAAAAAAATTAATTTACAATAAAAAACCCCCAATTTTCAACAAATTAGTTCAATTTATTAACTAAAGAGATGAATCTTCAACGAAAAAATTAATTTTTAACAAAATAGTTCAACGTTCAACCAACTAGGTGAATTTCCAACAAAAAAAAATTAATTTTCAAAGAAAAATCTAAAAGTCGATATTTGAACCAAACAAGATTTTTATAAAAATTTAAAAAAAGTTGAATTCAAATAAAAAAGAAGAATTCTCAACAATCCAAACATTTTTAACGAATAATTTAAATTTTTATCTGAAAAGATGAATCTTCAACTAAAAAATGAATTTTGAACAAAGTAGTTCAACTTTCAACCAATTAGTTAAATTTTCAACCAAAAAAAAAATGAATTTGCAACGAAAAATTTAAAAGCTGATATTTGAACCAAACAAGATTTTAATTTTAGATTTAAAAAAGCAGTTAAATTCAACCAAAAAAGAAGAATTTTTAACAACTCAAAAAGTTGAATTTTATGTTCAAAAAAATTAATTTTTAATCATAAACCCCAATTTTCAACAAATTAGTTCAGTTTATTAACTAAAGAGATAAAAATTAATTTCTGACAAAATAGTTCAACTTTCAACCTAATAGTTGAATTTTCAAACAAAAAACACGAATTTTTAACAAATCGTTACATTTTCAAGTAAAGAAATGAATCTTAAAAAAAAATATTTTTTAACAAATTAGTCCAACTTTTAACCAAGTAGTTGAACCTTCAACCAAAAAAATGTGAACAATTTTAACAGAATTCTAATTAATTAATTAATTAATTTAAATTTTTTAACAGAATTTTAGGTTCATAAAATTAATTTTCAAGAAGAGAAAAATTAAATTAATTTTTAACAAAGCAATTCGTCTTTCAACCACATAGTTGAATTTTCAACCACAAAAGATGAATTCTCAACGAAAAATGTCACAGTTTATATTTCAACCAAAACAGATTTTTATTTTAAATCAATAACAATAAAATGAAAATTTTCGACATCTTCAAAATAAATTTCCTCTCATAAAACGCAGGGCTTATTTCTGAATGAAGAGCCAACACTATTTAGAGGTGAAATTTTTTCAAATTTCTTGAAATCTCTAGAAATCTATTGAAATCTCTTCAAATCTTTTGAAATCTTTTGAATATTTTGATATTTCTTGAAAACCCTTGAAATCTTTGAAATATTCTAAAATATTTAGAAATCCCTTCAAATATTTGAAATCTTTGAAATATCTAGATATCTATTCGAAATGTTTGGAAATATTTTGAAATTGTTGAAAATTTCTTGAAATCTCTAGATATCCCTACGAAATATTTGGAAATATTTGGATATCTTTTAAATCTTTTGAAATTTCTTAAAATCCTTTGAATTGTTTTGGAATTTAAAATTTTTTTTCAAATTTCTTGAAATCTCTGGAAATCTTTTGATATCTTTTGGAATATTTTGCATATTTTGAAAAAAAATCTAGAAATCCCTTTAAAAAATTTGAAATATTTTTAATTTATTCAAATTTCTTGCAATCTCTAAAAATCCCTTGAAATATTTTGAAATCTTTTACATTTTTTCAAATTTCTTGAAATCTCTAGAAATCTTTTAAATATTTTGAAATCTCTAGATATCTCTACGAAATATTTGGAAATCTTTTAAATCTTTTGAAATTTCTTAAAATCCCTTGAAATCTTAGAAATCTTTTGAAATCTCTGGAAATTTGTGAAATCTTTTGAAATTGTTTGAAATATCTAGAAATCCCTTAAAATATTTTGAAAGTTTTTACATTTTTTCAAATTTCTTGAAATCTCTAGAAATCTTTTGAAATATTTTTAATATTTTGAAATTTCTTGAAATCCCTTGAAATTTTAGAAATCTTTTGAAATCTCTAGATATTAATTCGAAATATTTTGAAATTGTCGCAAATTTCTGGAAATCTTTTGAATATTTTAAATTGTTGAAAATTTTTTTTTATTAAAAAATTGTTTTTTCAAATTAATAATATTTTAAATATTTTAAATTATTTTGAATTCCCTCGAATATTTTGAAATCTTTGAAATCCCTTAGAAATCGTTTAAAATCTCTAGAAATCCATTGAAATATTTTTAATCTTTTGAAATTGTTTGAAATCTCTAGAAATCCCTGCAAATATTTTGAAATCTTTGAAATTTTTCAAAATTTGTTAAAAATTAATCATATTTTTAATATTTTAAACTAAATATTTTAAATTATTTTAAATTCTTTTAAATATTTTGAAATCGTTGAAATCTTTTAAAATCTCTAGAAATCCCTCGAAATCTTAGAAATCTTTTAAAATTTCAAGAAATCCCTCGAAATATGTCGAAATATTTTACATTTTTTTTTTATTTCTTGAAATCTGTAGAAATCTTTTGAAATCTTTGAAATATTTTGAAATAGAAATCTTTTGAAATCTTTTAAAATTTTTCAAAATGCTTGAAATCTCTAGGAATCTTTTAAATATTTTGAAATTTCTTAAAATATCTAGATAGTCTTTCGAAATATTCGAAAATATTTTGCAATCTTTTAAATATTTTAAAATTTCTTGAAATCGCTTGAAATCTTAGAAATCGTTGAAAATCTCTAGAAATCCCTTGAAATATTTGAAATGTTTTGAAATTGTTTGAAATCTCTAGAAATTCCGCGAAATATTTTCAAATTTTTTCAAATTTCTTGAAATCTATAGAAATTCTTGGGAATATTTTGAAATCTTTGAAGTCTTTTAAAATTTCTTAAAATATCTAGAAATCCCTTAAAATCTTAGAAATTTACTGAAATCTCTAGAAATCTCTTGAAAAAATTTGAAATATTTTTAATTTATTCAAATTTCTTGAAATCTCTAGAAATCTCTAGAAATATTTTGAAATTTTTTTAATTTTTTTAATTTTATTGAAATCTCTAGATATCTCTAGAAATATTTTGAAATCTTTTAAATATTTTGAAATTTCTGGAAATCCCTAGAAATCCCTGAAAATCTAAGAAATCTTTTGAAATCTCTAGAAAACCCTTGAAATATTTTGAAATTTTTTCAAATTTCTTGAAATCTCTAGAAATCTTTTGAAATATTATAAATCTTTGGAAATTTCTTGAAATCCCTAGAAATCCCTTGAAATCGTTTGAAATCTCTAGAAATCCCTCGAAATATTTTGAAATCTTTTTAAATTTTTCAGATTTTTTTAAATCTCTAGGAATCTTTGAAATATTTTGAAATCATTTAAATTTTTTCAAATTTCTTGAAATCTCCAGAAATCTTTTGAAATATTTTTAATTGCTGAAGATTTTTTTATTCGAAATTTCCCTTCGAAATATTTGGAAATATTTTGAAATCCCTTGAATTATTATTTATAGAGGCTTAAATTTGTATTTTTAAAAAATCTGAAACTAATCAAATTCATTCTCAGACCTAAAAGTGGCTGGCGGTACCTTTAAACAATTGTTTTTAAATAAAAGCAAATTGATAGCACCTTCTTTTAAAATTCTTGAAAAATAATTCTACTCATTCTGCTTTATGAGAAGCTTCATTTTGATATAATTTTTAAATTTGAAGACAATGTTCAGTATCATGCATAATCAGAGATAAGTAATACGTGTTTAAGAATACTAAAGCTAATAGTGGATTCAACGATCATTTTTAGACATTTTCAGTACTATCAATCCAATGGAAAATTACTAGAATCAACCTAATTATAATTAAGATCCAATGATTAAAATTATCACTGAAGAAGCGGCAATAACAAATTTTTTAATTTTACTTGTTAAAGGCCTCGGAATCATTAGAGAAGTTCAAAATGTTGTCAATAGTAGTATAAATTTCGAAAAATAATAGGAAAATATTGTCGAATCTTTTTAAATCCCCCAAAAAGCTATGAAATCCGTTGAAATCCTTCCAGAAACCCTTGAAATCTGTTATTGAAATCCTCTAAAAATTCATGAAAAACTCGACAATCTTTTTGAGACCCTTAACATTTTTGAAAACCCTTCAAATACCTTGAAATCTTATAATTTATTTTAAAATCCTGTGAATCCCTTAAATCTGGTAAAATCCATTGAAAGCTCTGAAATTTGTAGAAATCCCTGAAAGTCCCTTCAAATTTTATTCAATCAAATATTTCGTAGGGATATCTAGAGATTTCAAAATATTTAAAAGATTTCAAGAAATTTGAAAAAATGTAAAAAATTTCAAAATACTTCAACGGATTTCTAGAGATTTTAAACAATTTCAAAAGATTTCAAATATTTCAAAGGATTTCTAGAGATTTCAAACCATTTTTAAGATTTCAAGGGATTTCTAGGGATTTCAAGAAATTTCAAAAGAATAATAAGATTTCCAAATATTTCCAAATATTTCGTAGAGATATCTAGAGATTTCAAGAAATTTCAAAATATTTAAAAGGTTTCAAAAGATTTTTAGATATTTCAAGAAATTTCAAAATATTGAAAAGATTTCAAAATATTTCAAGGGATTTCTAGAAAATTGAATAAATTAAAAATATTTCAAAATATTTCAAGGGATTTCTAGAGATTTAAAAAAATTTATAATATTTAAGGGATTTCTAGAGATTTAAGGAAATTTCAAAAGATTTCGACGATTTCAAAATATTTCAAAGGACTTCTATTGATTTCAAGAAATTTGAAAAAATGTAAAAAATGTAAAAATATTTCAAGGGATTTCTAGAGATTTCAAAAGATTTCTCAGATTTCAAGGGATTTCTCGGGATTTCAAGAAATTTCTAAAGAATACCAAGATTCCAAAATATTTCCAAATATTTCGTAGAGATACCTAGAGATTTCAAGAAATTTCAAAATATTTAAAAGATTTCAAAATATTTCAAGGGATTTCTAGAAATTTCAATAAATTTAAAAAATTTCAAAAGATTTCAAGGTATTTCTAGAGATTTCAAAAAATGTATAATATTTTAAGGGATTTCTAGAGATTTCAAAAGATTTCAATGGATTTCTAGAGATTTCAAGAAATTTGAAAAAATTAAAAAAATTTCAAAATTTTTCACGGGATGCCTAGAGATTTCAAACAATTCCAAAACATTTCAAATATTTCAAAAGATTTAAGAGATTTCCAAATATTTCCAAATATTTTGTAGAGATAACTAGAGATTTTAAAATATTTGAAAGATATCAAAAGATTTATAGAGATTTCAAGCAATTTGAGAAAATTTAAAAGATTTCAGAATATTTCAAGGGATTTCTGCAGATTGCAAGAACTTTGAATAAATTTAAAATATTTCAAAATTTTTCGAGGAATTCCTAGAGATTTCAAACAATTTCAAAAGATTGCAGATATTTCAAGGGATTGCTGGAGATTTCAAAAGATTTGTAAGATTTCAAGGGATTTCAAGAAATTTCAAAATATTTAAAAGATATCCAAATATTCCGTAAGGATATCTACAGATTTCAAGAAATTTGAAAAAATTTCAAAATATTTCCGAATATTTCGAAGGCATATCTAGAGATTTCAAACAATTCCAAAATATTTCAAATATATCCAGAGATTTCAAAGATTTCAAGAAATTTCAAAATATTTAAAAGATTTCAAAATATTTCCAAATATTTCGAAGGAATATTTCAAACAATGTCAAAAGATTTCAAAAATTTCTAGAGATTTCAAAAATGTCTAAGATTTCATGGGATTTAAGAAATTTCAAAATATTTCCAAATATTTCGAAGGAATATTTCAAACAATTTCAAAAGATTTCACAAATTTTCAAAGATTTCAAAAGATTTCTAAGATTTCAAGGGATTTTAAGAAATTTCAAAATATTTAAAGGATTTCAAAATATTTAAAAGATTTCAAAATATTAAAAAGATTTCAAAATATTTCAAAGGAATATGTAGAGATTTTAAGAAATTTCAAAATATTTAAAAGATTTCAAAAAAAATTTTTAATTTTTTAAAGATTTCAAAATATTTCCAGGGATTTCTAGAGTTTTCAAACAATTTCAAAAGATTACAAATATTTCAAAGGATTTCTAGGGATTTTAAACGATTTCTAAGATTTCAAGGGATTTTAAATTAAAAAATTTTGAACAATTTAAAATATTCAAAAGATTTCTAGAGATTCAAGAAATTTGAAAAAATTTAAATAATTTCAAAATATTTCCAGGGATTTCTAGAGATTTCAGAAGATTTCTAAAATTTCAAGGGATTGCTAGAAATTTTATAAAATTCAAAATATTTCAAATATTCCAAGGGATTTCTAGAGATTTCAAGAAATTTCAAAATATTTAAAATATTTCAAAATATTTCAAGGGATTACTAGAGATTTCAAAGATTTCAAAGATTTCAAAATATTTCGAGGGATTTCTAGAGATTTCTAACAATTTCAAAAGATTTAAAATATTTCAATGGATTTCTAGAAATTTCCAAATATTTAAAAGATTTCACAATATTTCCAAATATTTCGAAGGAATATCTAGAAATTTTTAAGAAATTTCAAAAAATTTCAAACGATTTCTAGAGATTTCAGGAAATTTGAAACAATTATAGAGATTTCAAAATATTTTAAAGGATTTCTAGAGATTTTAAAAGATTTCAAGGGATTTCTAGAGATTTTAAGAAATTTTAACAGATTTCTAAAATTACAAAATATTTAAAAGAATTAAAAATATTTAATTTGAAATATTTAAAATATTATTAATTTAAAAAAAAATTTTATTTGAAGAAAATTCAAATTATTAAATTCAAAAGATTTCAAAAGATTTCTAGAAATTTCAAGAAATTTGAAAAAATTTTAATGATTTCAAAATATTTCAAAAGCTTTGTATAGATTTCAAAAAATTTGAATAAATAAAAATATTTCAAAATATTTCAAGGGATTTCTAGAGATTTAAAAAAATTTATAATATTTAAGGGATTTCTAGAGATTTAAAGAAATTTCAAAAGATTTCGACGATTTCAAAATATTTCAAAGGACTTCTATTGATTTCAAAAAATTTGAAAAAATGTAAAACATTTCAAAATATTTAAAGGGATTTATAGAGATTTCAAACAATTTCAAAATATTTCAAATATTTCCACAGATTTCAAAATATTTCAAGGGATTACTAGTTATTTCAAAAGATTTCAAATGTTTAAAGGGATTTCTAGAGATTTTAGAAAATTTTAAAAGATTTGGAAAGTTTCAAAATACTTAAAAGAATTTAAAATATTTAATTTGAAATATTTAAAATATTACTAATTTAAAAAAAAATTGAAAAATTTAAAGAAAATTCAAAATTTTAAATAAAAAAATATCAAACAATTAAAAATATTTCAAATATTTCAAAAGATTTCTAGAGATTTCAAGAAATTTGAATAAATTTAAATGATTTCAAAATAATTCCAGGGATTTCTAGAGATTTCAGAAGATTTCTAAAATTTCAAGGGATTTTTAGAAATTTTAAGAAATTTGATAAAATTAAAAGATTTCAAAATTCTTCAAAAGGTTTCTATAGATTTCAAAAAATTTGAACAAATGTAAAATATTTCGAGGGATTTCTAGAAATTTTAAACAGTTTCAAAAGTTTTCCAATATTTCAAGAGATTTTTTAGAGATTTCAAAAGATTTCAAACATTCCAAGGGATTTCTAAAGATTTCAAGAAATTTCAAAATATTTAAAAGATTTCAAAAGATTTCAAGGGATTACTAGAGATTTCAAAGATTTCAAATATTCCAAGAAATTTCTAGAGATTTCAAAGGATTTCTAATATTTTAAGGGATATCTAGAGATTTCAAGAAATTTGAAAAAATTAAAAACTGAAGATCTAAAATGAAAAAATATTTTTCTTTTAAAGTTTTAATTAAATCCTAAATAGTTAAGTTTGAAATCAATCAAGTTTAAGAAAAAAAAAACTAAAACTTGTATTTTCGAATACATGCATTTAAAAAAAAAAGCGGGAAAAAGGGTAATTTGAAAAAGGGAACGCAGGAGAATAGGGGAAATTCTGGGCACCTAGAAATATATTTAAAAGCAAAGAGAAAAAAAGTTGCATTAGGAATTTGCGAAAATAGTAACATTATTTTAATTTTTTTTAATAGTAGTAAAATAGTTGCATCTGGAAAACAGGATGAAAGTTATTAATTTATCTAAAATTTCCTTACTCGTGAAAATTACACCATCTTAAATATTTCCAAATTCTAAAATGTCAAGGGATTTCTAGAGATTTTAAGAAATTTTAAAAGATTTCGAAATATTTGAAAGAATTGAGAATATTAAAAATATTATTGATTAAAAAAAATTAATTAAAAATTGTTAAACAATTTAAAATATTCAAAAAACTTCAGAAGATTTCTAGAGATTTCAAGAAATCTGAAAAAATTTAAAAGATTTAAAAATATTTCAAGGGATTTCTAGAGATTTCAAACAATATCAAAAAATTTCAAATATTTTAAGGGATTTCTAGAGATTTGAAAAGATTTCTAAGATTTCAAGAGATTTCAAGAAATTTCAAAATATTTCAGAGATTTACAAATATTTTCAAAATATTTCGAAGAAATATCTAGAGATTTGAAGAAATTTCAAAATATTTCAAAGATTTCAAAAGATTTCGAAAGATTTCTAGAGATTTCAAGAAATTTGAAAAGGTTTGAAAGATTTCAAAATATTTCGGAAATTTCATTGGATTTCTAGAGATTTTAAGAAATTTCAAAAGATTTCAAAATATTTTAAAGAACTTAAGATATTCAAAAGATTTCAAAAGATTTCTAGAGATTTCAAGAAATTTGAAAGAATTGAAATGATTTCAAAATATTTCTAATATTTCAAGGGATTTCTAGAGATTTCAAAATATTTCTAATATTTCAAGGGATTTCTAAACATTTTAAGAAATTTTATAAGATTTAAAATATTTCAGAAGCTTTCTATAGATTTCAAAAGGTTTCTATAGGTTTCAAAAAATTTGAAAAAATTTAAAAGATTTCAAAATATTTCGAGAGATTTCAAACAATTTCAAAAGATTTAAAATATTTCAAGGGATTTCTAGAGATTTCTAACAATTTCTAGGATTTCATAGGATTTTAAGAAATTTCAAAATATTCAAAAGATTTCAAAATATTTCTAAATATTTCGAAGGAATATCTAGAGATTTTTAAGAAATTTCAAAATATTTAAAAGATTTCAAAATATTTCTTGAGATTTCAAGAAATTTGAAAAAATGTTAAAGATTTCAAAATATTTCAAGGGATTTCTAGAGATTTTAAAAGATTTCAATGGATTTCTAGAGATTTTAAGAAATTTTAAAAGATTCGGAAATTTAAAAATATTGAAAAGAATTAAAAATATTATTAATTTTAAACAAACATTTTTAATTTAAAGAAAATATTAATTTTAATGTTTAAACAAAAAATTTCTAGAGATTTCAGGAAATTTGAAAATTGTTTACAGATTTCAAAATATTTTAAATGATTTCTAGAGATTTAAAAAGATTTCGAAAATTTCAAAATATTTAAAAGAATTAAAAATATTAAAAATATTATTATTTTTAAAAAAATAATTTGAAGAAAATTCAAATTTTTAAATTAAAAGATATTAAACAATTTTAAATATTTCAAAAGACTTCTAGAGATTTCAAGAAATTTGAAAAAATGTAAATGATTTCAAAATATATCAAAAGGTTTCTATAAATATCAAAAAAATTGAAAAAATGTAAAAGATTTCAAAAAATTTCAAAAGATTTAAAATATTTCAAGGGATTTCTAGAGATTTTAAGAAATTTTAAATGATTCGGAAATTTCAAAATATTGAAAAGAATTCAAAATATTATTAATTTTAAACAAAAATTTTTTATTTGAAGAAAATTTTAATTTAAAAATTTTAAACAAAATATTTCTAGAGATTTCAGGAAATTTGAATTTTTTTTGATGATTTCGAAATATTTTAAAGGATTTCTAGAGATTTTAAAAGATTTCAATGAATTTCTAGAGATTTTAACCAATTTTAAAAGATTTAGAAAATTTCAAAATATTTCAAAAGGTTTCTATAGATTTCAAAAAATTTGAACAAATGTAAAACATTTCAAAATAATTCAAGGGATTTCTAGAGATTTCAAAAGATTTCTAAGATTTCAAGGGTTTTTAAGAAATTTCAAAATATCTAAAAGATTTCAAAATATTTCAAGGGATTATTTCAAAAGTTATTTCAAAAGATTTCAAATATTTCAAGGGATTTCTAGAGATTTAAGGAAATTTTAAAAGATTTCGAAAGTTTCAAAATACTTAAAAGAATTAAAAATATTATTAATGTTAAAAACAAATAAAAAAGTTTAAAGAAAATTCAAATTTTTAAATTTAAAAATGTTTAACAATTTAAAATATTCAAAAGATTTCAAAAGATTTTCGAATACGTAGTAGTAAAATAGTTGCATCTGGAAAACCGGATGAAGGTTATTAATTTATCTAAAATTTCCTTACTTGTGAAAATTGCACCATCTCACTAAAATTCTTCAACAATGTTGTTAATTTCAATTAATTTTTTAATAACTCTCAATGTCTGACAGTTTTCACTTAAAATGATCAGAACAGACAATTTCTTAATTGCGTTTCTCGTATCAACGAAAGTGACACTATGTGCACTTTCCTTTCAACTCGGCGTAAATTCACCGCTAGTAGCAAGCAGAATGAATTTTCTAAGTGAAAGGCATGAAGAAATTCATATTGTATTGGCTAGATTCCAGAATTTATAATAGAGGCATTAACTCACTAGAACATTATTTCGAGTCACCTAAGTTTAAAATACAAGTCAAAAAAGGCAGTATAAATATTTATATAAAAAAAAAACTGTGAATATTTTCCGAAATGTACCAAAATTTCAACAAAAAAGTTCCATTTCAACCCAAAAAGATGAATTCTTAACAAAAATTATAATGGCTGATACTTTAATCGAAAAAGGTTTTATTTTTAAATCAAAAACAGTTGAATCCATACAAAAAAAGACTCATTTTCGATAAAATATATGAATCCTCAACCAAAAAAGATTAATTTTTAACATGTTGCCTTTTTAACCAAAAAAGATTAAATGTTTTCCAAATAGACAAATTTTCAACGAAATAATTACATTGTCAACGAAAGAGATCAATTTTCAACTGAAATGCTGAATCTTCAACCAAAAAATTAATTTTCAACTAAATTTACTAAAATACTGAATCTACAATCAAAACATTATTTTTCAACCAAATAGATGAAGTTTTTACCAAAGTAGTTGAATTTTCAACCAATAAATATTATAACTTAACGAAAAATGTGATAGTTGATATTTCAACAAAGTAATTACATTGTCAACCAAAGATTTCAAAGAACCATAGATGAATTTTCAACTCAAATACAGAATCTTCAACCAAAAAATGAATTTTCAACTAAAATCTTGAATCTTCAACCGAAAAATGAATTTTCAATCAAGTAGATAAATTTTCTACCCAAGTAGATGAATCTTCCACCAAATAAATAAATTTTTAACAAAACAGTGAACTCGGTTAGTAAAAAAATGAAATGTTTTTTAAAAAAGCTGCACTTTAAAAAAAATAGTTACATTGTCAACCAAAGAGATGAATTTTCAACTAAAAAGCTGAATCTTCAACAAAACAATGAATCTTCAACCAAAAAATGAATTTTCAACAAAAAAATGAATTTTCAACTGAAATGCTGAATCCTCAACAAAAAATGAATTTTCACCCAAATAGATGAATTTTCTACCAAAATAGATGAATCTAAAAAAAAATTTAGACAAAACAGTGAAGTTGGTTAGTTAAACACTGAAATGTTTTCCAAAAAAGACGAATTAAATAGTTACATTGTCCACCAAAGAGACGAGTTTTCAAATGAAATTATGAACCTTCAACCAAACAATGAATCTTCAACCAAAAAAATGAATCCTCAATCAAAAAGATGAATTTTATATGAAAATAGATGAATCTTCAACCAAAAAAATAATTTTTTTAACAAAACAGTGAATTTGTTTAGTGCAACATTCAAATGTTTTCCAAAAAAGACGAATTTTCAACAAAATAGTTATACATTATCAACCGAATGGATGAATTTTCAACTGAAATGCTAAATCTTCAAACTAAAAAATTAATTTTCAACCAAAAAGCTGAATCTTCAACAAAACAATGAATTTTCAACTGAAATGCTGAATCTTCAACAAAAAATGAATTTTCAATCAAATATACGAATTTTCAACTGAAATGATGAATCTTCAACCAAACAATGAATCTTCAACCAAAAAATGAATCCTCAATCAAATAGATGAATTTTATATGAAAATAGATGAATCTTCAACAACAAAAAAATATTTTTTCAACAAAACAGTGAACTTGGTTAGTGAAACAATCAAATGTTTTCCAAAAAAGACGAATTTTCAACGAAGTAGTTGCACTGTCAACCAAATGGATGAATTTTCAAATGAAATGCTAAATCTTAAACCAAAAAATGATTTTTCAAACCAAATAGATGAATTTTCTACCAAAATAGATGAATCTATGAACAAAAGTTGGTTATTAAAACAATGAATTATTGTCCAAAAAAGACGAAATAAATAGCTAAATTGCCAACCAAACAAATGCATTTTTAACTGAAATGCTGAACTTCTAACCAAACAATGAATTTCTAACCAAAAGAGGAATTTTCAACCAAGAAATGAATTTTCAACTGAAATACAGAATCTTCAAACAAGAAATGAATTTTTAACTAAAATGCTGAATCTTCAACAAAAAATGCATTTTCAACTAAAGTGCTGAATCTTTAACCAAAAAATGAATTTTAAATTAAAATCCTGAATCTGCAACCAAAAAATTAATTTTCAACCAAATGGATGAATTGTCTACCAAAGCAGTTAAATTTTCAACTGAAATACAGAATCTTGAACCAAAAAATGAATTTTCAACTTACATGCTAAATCTTCAACCAATAAATGAATTTTTAACTAATATGCTGAATCTTCGACCAAACAATAAATTTTCAACTGAAATGCTGAATCTTCAACCAAAAAATTGGTTTTCAAATAAAATGCTGAATCTTCAACCAAAAAATGAATTTTTAACTAAAATCCTGAACCTGCAACCAAAAATTTAATTTTCAACCAAATGCATGAATTTTCTACCAAAAAATGGATTTTCAAATAAAATGCTGAATCTTCAACCAAAAAATCAATTTTTAACTAAAATCCTGAACCTGCAACCAAAAAATTAATTTTCAACCAAATGGATGAATTTTCTACCAAAGTAGTTGAATTTTCAGCTGAAATACAGAATCTTCAACCCAAACATAAATTTTCAACTAAAATGCTGAATCTTCAACAAAACAATGAATTTTCAACTGAAATACTGAATCTTCAACAAAAAATAAATTTTCAACCAAATAGATGAATTTTCTACCAAAATAGGTGAATTTATGAACAAAAATTTGACAAAACAGTGAAGTTGGTTATTGAAACAATGAATTGTTGTCCAAAAAAGACGAAATAAATAGCTAAATTGCCAACCAAACAAATGCATTTTTAACTGAAATGCTGAACTTCCAACCAAACAATGAATTTTTAACCAAAAAATGAATTTTCAACCAAATAGATGAATTTTCTACCAAAATAGATGAATCTATGAACAGAAATTTGCCAAAACAGTGAAGTTGGTTATTAAAACAATGAATTGTTGTCCAAAAAAGACGAAATAAATAGCTAAATTGTCAACCAAAGAAATGAATTTTTAACTGAAATGCTGAACTTCCAACCATACAATGAATTTTTAACCAAAAAATGAATTTTCAATCTTTAACCAAAAAATAAATTTTCAACTGTAATGCTGAATCTTCAACCAAAAAAAAAATGGATTTTCAACTAAAATGCTGAATCTTCAACCAAAAAATGAATTTTCGACTAAAATCCTGAATCTGCAACCAAAAAATTAATTTTTAACTAAAATCCTGAACCTGCAACCAAAAATTTAATTTTCAACCAAATTCATGAATTTTCAACCAAAGTTTTTAACGAAAAACAAAATTTTCATCTAAATAATACCATCTACCAAATTAGTTAAATTTTCAACCAAAAATGATGAATTTTAAACAAAATTCTTGCATTTCTAACCAAATAATAAAGTGTTAACCAAAACAGATTTTTCTACCAAAAGAGATGAATTTGTTTCCAGCAAACAAAAAAAAACATTTTCAACAAAAGACATCATTTTCCAACTAAGAAAGATTTTATAGTCAAAATGGAAAATATATTTCAATCAAATTCTTGCATTTTCAAGCCAAAAAGATGAATTCACAACGAAAAATATAATAGTTGATATTTAAAAAAAATATATTTTAGATGAAAAACAGTTGAATTATTCGAAAAAAGGATGAATTTTCAACAATTTAAACAGTTGAATTTTTCTGTAAAATGTTCTACATTCTTTTCCGAAATTTTAGAAAATCGTTTGAAATGCTAGACAATTTTTTTAAATATCATCTAGAAATTAATTTTTCAAAATAAGGAATCAATGAAAATTTTTGCTGGAATCTTGGAAAAGATTTTTGTTATCCTAAAACCTTTCAATATCTTGAAAAACTTCGAAATATTATTTTAAAATTTACACAAATCTACATTTTGTTTAACATTTTTTGAAATCTTTTCAAATTTTAATTTATTTTTGAATCTTTTTAAAACTTCCAAAGCTTTGAAATATTTTTTTTAATAATTCAAAATTTTACTACGCTTTTTTATAATACTACAAAGATTTAAAAAAAAATTGTCTTAAAATCTTCCAGATTCTTTTTTGACATATTTTGAAATCTTCAAATATTAAAATTTATGTTTTAAAATAGAACCTAAGTCATTTTAAATTTACCTAAAAATCTTATAGTCTCTACCGCTAATTTTTTTTACCTGTTCCGGTAAATAGAAATTTAAAATACACAAGTTTTTTTTTTAAATCAAACCTATAATTTCAATCAATTTCAACATTAATAATAATTTCGATAAGCGTTATCTTTTAATTAAGCGAAACAACAATTTTTCTTCATCATCTTTAGTGTTTACTTCGCACTTTGTATAAAAGTTTCTAAAAATACCTAATACTATCAGCTGTCTGGTATTTTATTTTTAACAAATTAATGACTGCTAATGTTTGCTGCGACATTCAATAACGTTGAAAACAAAAACAATTTAAAAATCAATTATTAAATAAATTTTCAAATATTATTAGTTTTAAAAAGGTTGGAAACAATAATTTATCCTTATTAACTTTGAATTTAAGGCGGAAACTAGACAGTTCCATGCGAGTTTGAAGTTTGCTGTACGAGTCGAAGGGGAGTTGTAGGCGAGTCGAATGGGAGTTATAGGCGACTGGAAGGGTAGTCGGAGGCGAGTCGAATGGGAGTTTTAGGCGAGTCGAATGGGAGTTATAGGCGAGTCGAAGGCGAGTGGAAGGAGAGTCGAAGGCGAGTGGAAGGGGATTCGAAGGTGAGTCGAAGGGGAGTCGAAGGCGAGTGGAAGGGGACTCGAAGGCGAGTGGAAGGAGAGTCGAAAGCGAGTGGAAGGGGAGTCGAAGGCGAGTCGAAGGGGGGTTGTAGGCGAGTCGAATGGGAATTTTAGGCGAGTTTAAGGCGAGTGGAAGGGGAGTTTAAGGCGAGTCGAAGGCGAGTCGAAGGGCAGTTGTAGGCGAGTCAAAGGGGAGCTGTAGGCGAGCCGAAGGGGAGCTGTAGGCGAGTTGAAGGCGAGCTCTAAGCGAGCCGATGACGAAATGCCTCGAAAAACTCACAATCCATGCATGCCTTTACAACAACAAAAATTGTGCACGTTATTCTACATTTTTTCTGGAGAAAAATCCGTAAATAAATTTAGTTACTAATATTTCACGGATATAAATTTGCTAGTGCCACGCGCGAATTCTTAGAGCATGGTGCGTCAGTCTATTTACAAGAATAGTAGACTGAGACTTTCAAGATAAAAATGACTTTTTTTAAATAGTCTGACGCACAAGCTGAGCGCTCGCGCGTGGCAATAAACAAATTATATCCCGTGAAATAATAGTAACTACTTAGACTTTCTTTTGGCATTTCTCTCCAGAAAAAAAGTAGAATTGCAATAAAAAATTTCTTTTGAAAGAAAGAAAGCTCAATTTGTTTACAAACAATTGATATTTTCTTTAATTCAATTTTTGTATATTCGGAAAAAATATTTCTTAAAAGTTTGTTTTTCAACAAAAATCTCAATCTAAGAATTGTCGAAATCCGTTTAGCCGTTCGAAAAAAAATATTGAGACTTAAATTTTAATTGTTAATAACTTTTGCAAAAAAATGTTGTGACCGAAACCTGGGAAAATCTTTTCGAACACAAGAGCTATTAAAAAATTCATTTTACAGCAAAAAAAACGACTTTCAATTTATGGTGGCCTACTTGAGATAATTTAACCTAAACCAAAAATTCAAATTTGAATTAAAAAAAAAACTGGTAACCAAAAAATTCCAATCAATGCAGATTTTGGCTATTTTTGACCATTTTCGAAAAAATGGAAAAAGCACTACTTGTTACTAACTTTTTGCAAATAAAAATTAAGGGAATGTTCAAGAAATAATGTCCACCCAATAAATTTTATTTTGACACCCCCCAAACCCCCTTGTATTGTGCCCGGAAAATGCCCCAAAATATAAAATAGCAGTTTTATGCTAAAGTCATGCTAAAGTCGGTATTTTTTGAATTTATTCTAAATTAATTATTTTTATTTGATAATTCACAAGTTTTCAAGTATTTCCTAACTAATTTTGAATTGTTTAAACAATTATTATTTGTTAACCAGTGTTTTTTTTTTGTCTTGAAATCGTAAAAAGTTATTAGTTTCTGAAATCGAGGACACAATATTTTACATTGTTTTTACATAACAGAAATTATAATTTAACATTAAAATTGACTAGACAAATTTTTTACAGATCAAAAAATAAATTCAACGTAATTTTTACCACTCTAAATGAAAAAATGTTAAATTAGAAACCTTCAAAATTGAATAGTTCTAAAAAAAACATTAAAAATAAAAAATAATTTCAAATGGAAAACATTAGTGACCAAGAATAAATTGTGATATTAAAACTTTTTATACTCAAACCCTTTGAAATTTCATTTCATTTAGGTAAATTTTTTATCGTTTGAAAATTAACAAATTTCAAATTGTTAATTATACTTTTCAAACCATTTTAATTTTAATTGCAAAATACAAACTTATAAAAGGTATCCATTTCAGACAGTTGCATTTTTTATCTATTCTGATTTTTTTTTAATTTAACTTAAAATCGTTCAATTGTTAACACTTCATTTAGAATTATTATTAATTCTTAACATTTTCCAATCAAATATTGTCAATTTTAAATGATTTTTTTTTAATCTTCAACTAAAAATCGGTCCCTTTTATTGTATTGAAAATTGCATTTTTTTCAAGATGAGTTTAAAATGTTTAATATTTTGGAAAATTTTTAAATAAAAAATCATTTAATTTTCAAGTCTAGTTCTAAAATCTTATTTTTGAAGCTCGAATTTCAGAAATTATTGCCTTAATTTTGCATTGTCTTCAATTTATACTGAGGGCATTTCATTCGAAATAATTTAATTACAAATCCTTTAAATTAAACATTGAGCAATAAATTTGACCGTTTAAAACAAAAACCAAATAATTTAGAATATTGAAATCTAAAACTATTACATTTTATTTGAAATATTTTGAAAGATTTAATAGTGATATTTTGCCCTAAGATTTTTAATAATTGAATTTTAAACTACCAAATTGTACAATTGGAAATTTTGAAACCTCGAAAAATATCAAATATTTTCAAAATTAATATTTTTAAGCAAAAAAAAACTTTTAATTTCAAAGCCTAAAAAATTGAACTGTTCAAAAATTGCGCATTAAAAACTAGAATTAAAACTTTTAATCATAGAAATTTTAAAGATTATCAATTGGCATTCAAAGTGATCGGATAGATTTTTTTACTAAAAAATGTGATTTCTGCAACAAAAAAAGTCAATGTCATTTTCAACAATTAAAATTAAAGAATTTTAAAATTAAAAATTAAGGAATTTTGAAAATGTAATTTAAAGTCAAAATCCTTCTAAACAGAATCTTGAAACTCATTGAGAAAATTCCCAAATAATAAAATTAGCAAATAATGAAATTTCCAAATTGGAAAATTCCCGAACAAAGAAATTCCCGAATAATTTATAATATCACAAAATTGGAAAACTCTCGAATAATAAAA
>JAABKJ010006930.1:0-21439 GCA_011634705.1 Andricus grossulariae
GCGGTGGTTGTTAACCTTTAGTTTTTAATTTTATATATATATATATATATATATGCATATAATATTGATATCAGGAAATCGTGATTAAATAAATGAATTATGAAGATTAATTTTCAAAAAGATGATGAAAAAAAGGGTGTTTGGGGATCGCAGCCTACCATAAGTAAAAAAAGTTGTTAAAAAGAGTAAAAAAGACTGCATTCAACTCTAAGTTATCATTTTTTCTGATTCACAATAAAGAAAAGCTTCGGAGGTGGCGTTATACTTATCCATGGATTCAGCAGGTAACAATTCTTCTGTAACAAATGGCGATCGACCTTTTCTGCAGTTTTACCTCTGGGAACATGCAGGATATTTCCTCTGAGTTTTCGAGATCGCAATTATCGCTCTGCGTGTAAATGCATTCCCACCTCTTCTCGAAAATGAAAACGTTTTCAACTTCCGAGTTTGAATCGCATTTGCTTGGAATTTACTAATGAGACATAGCTATAAATTACATATGTACTTAGCAAATAACGTAAATATATCATTTATATCTAAGACTATTTATTAAATTCCAAGCAAATGCAACACAAAATTTTACGATTCATATTCGGGAATCTTGCCTCCATTGCTTTCAACAACGCCTGCCACGATACTTTCCGGTGCGAATCTCTGCATTGTATTAAAATAGCTCTCGCTAGGTCATCAAAAAAATTTCCTAGAGAGAAAAAAAGCTCACTTGTGGCAGTGCGCATGAGCCACTTTCACTATCCATTACTAAGTATGAATTAGGCATTTTCGTCCCACCTTACATGCGCGGAATATCACGATTTCCAAACATGTGTTACAAAAACATAACTTTAAAAATTTTAAATATACGAGGTACAAATATTCTTAAATAAATTTAATATGAAGTACTAAGCGGCCATACTCCCACTGACATAAGTAGGTTTGTTGTGGGAAAAATAAGCTACCTGACAAGAGAAGTTTCAGGAAAAAGATTGTATCTGGGAGCTTAAGGGTGAAGGATAAAGGTGGTGCCTCCAGGACTTGAAAGAAAATAAGTGGTACCTGCAGATGGGTGAATGGGAAAGGGCGGTTATCAGGGACTGGAAGGAATAAGGTGGTAAATAAATTTTGATAAGTATAGACAAATTTGGGTTTATTTTTTGTTTGGTTTAGTGTATTTAGTACAATGCTGTAGTATTTTTTCTAAAAAAAATATATCTCAATTTTTTATGATTTGTTTATAATACATTTAGAGAGATTAAACAAAGAACCTTGGTATTAAATAAAAAATTAAGAATACCACGTTCTGAAAATAAAATGAAACTAAAGTAATAAGTAAAAGTGAAGTACGTATATATGTGAAATTTCTAACTCTGTAAGTAGTATAAGTGACGAAACTCTGATTTTATTAGCCAGTGCTCTTTTGATGAAAGAGCCCATTATATGTGCATTCCATGACATCCATACTGATGAATATGGAAGACACGCTTGATTAAAAAGTCATGCACCCGGTAGCAGTATCAAGTGAAAATGAATATGATTGATCTAGTGCACGAGAGCGTGATCTCATCCACTCATACGTACTTAGGGTCTATCGTGAGAAACCTCTGTAGTATTTACCTTCCGTGTAATTCTAATCCACCATATTATCCAAGGAAGTACTGAGGAAAGTGGCTGATGACGGGAGGGGATAATTTGATACACTAGAGCCTAATAGAGAAGCAGAGTATGGCTATTCGTCCATTAGATAATTAATATTCTTATGCCACGATTTCCCAATGGGCTTGCATATACAAAAGTACTTGATCTCAGTTTAAAAAAAAGTGAAGGCCACACGCAAGGCAGTAGAGACAAATGAATATTTACCGAAACAAATTGTCCTTTTTAAACATCTGTGACGGAAACACTAATTTAAACTTTACTATAATTTAAATGTGTTCTCAGGTTTACGTATTTAAAAGTTTATTCTTTAAAAAAATTTGCGATGAAGGTATGGTGTAACAGCAAATTATGTTTGCAGAAAAGAATAGATTTTCGGTCATAACTTGGTTACATAATTCGCATTAATTCTTAGCGCTTAGACAACAAGTAACTGTTCTATTTAAAATACTTTCTTTACTTCCATTACTTAGAGACCAGTCACCAAGTCAGAAACGAAACTCATATTACAGGTAAATCTAGTTATATGAAAGCTTATAAAGTTTTATGAAAACATTTCACTACCCTAAGCAGATCCATTATCCGGTGTATCAGTATTCTTCAAGCACATCAATCAACATTAGATTTGATGAATCAAATGACATTACTGTCTGCACAAAATAATGAATTGCGGTGGTGCATCAAATTTGAAGAATCACTGTCTGAAAAAGCAAAACAGAGTTTGAGCGAAAATTGTAAAACGAGTGGAAAAGTTTTTATAATTTTTTCAGCCATCACTTAATTTTAAATTTTGAATAATTCTAGTACTCTATTTATTTACTAATTTTGCATTTATAAAAACACACCTAAGTTCAGAAATTATCAATTTATACTAACAATGAGAAAATAGAGAGATTATAGATATGGATAGTGTTGAATAGTTAAATAATAATAATAATAATAATAATAATAGTAGTTAAATAGTCTTAGTGTTAAATATTCAGTATTAATTTTTAATGAATTGAATATTATAATGCAATAAAGTTCAAAATGTCAAATGATTCATTTAAAAAAAAACTCGAGTAATATTTGGTACAGCATTTTAACTTGAGAACACACAACATGCATAGGCTTCATGACTTCAAAGCATTTATAATTTCATAATAAAACAAAAGATTTCCATATTCAAAGTAATTACCTGTTTGCAACAATTTTTTCCAAAAATCTCAAAAAACATCAATATTAACAATAAAAATTTTTAACTGAAAATGTTACAATGTTTAAAACTAACATATGCAAATTCGCCCACTGATAGTGAGAAAACTATTTGTTTGACTTAAAAAAATGTATTTGATTCAAATGCACCATTGTTTAACTAAAACAAACTAGACAAATTTTAAATATTCAATCTTGTGTAATTGGAAACATAAAAAATTAAGAGAATTGAAAACTAATATTTTCAAATTCAAACTGTCAAAACTCTACAGTTTTAAGTTTACAGAAATAAAGAATTTTAAAAACAATAAATTAAAAATTGCACAATCTCATACACAAGTGCCATTGCGGCACTTTAAAATACATCTATGTTGCGAATCGACACAATGGATGCGCATACGCACTTTATAAGTGACTTTGTATACCGGCAAAAGAAATTCTTAAAAATTTGTTTTAAAAAATTATAGACAAAATTTGACAACCACAATACGCGATCGAAAATTTGGTGAAAAAGTGTAAAAAAAAGTCCCAAGTACTTTTCTCGGACGGTTGTTGCAAAAAATAGCGTGTGTACACGTGCGCACAAGAACAGCTAGCTACCCTTGTGATTGCAGCATGTGCCTTCAGCTCATGCTGAAAGTTTCGCACTCGGCGACAATAGCTATTTGATCCAAAAAAATATATTTGAATGGAGATATTTTATTTTCATCAAGCAAATACATTTTCGTAAGGCGAGAAAAATATTCTCAGCTCCAGAAAATATTGTATCATGCGTATTCATACCAATATTTGTTTGATTCAATGCTAATTTTTGATCCTCGCATAGTTTCGATATGAATGCAGTGTCTTCTTATTACATCTACTTCTTTTCACCAAAAAGGTTCGAATAATACATCATAAATTCATTTCTGACTCCGTGGAAACGGATCTTCTTCAGCTTAGTCATTCTTGCGCAACGACATCATCGTGGAAGATCTTAGGCCGGGGTGGCGCGGGTTGCTATGCTCGAGTTCCTATTCGTATATCGTATCTGAGGAACGTTAGCATGAATAGGAAATGCTGTCTACGCTTCAATTTCGCCAAGGTACTACACAAGCACGAGCGGATTTAAGTAGGTGCGTCGTTCTGCCTGAAAGGGTTATGCACGACTGAATAGGCCCTGTTGCTTCTTCACGCCCTTGGCGCGGACGTAGATACAGCACACAGATTTTATTCGAATATACTCGCGCATATATACTATTTTCAGACGGACTTTATCGCGTATAAAAGAAAGAATCTCATTTGGAAAATGTACTCGGCGCTTCCATAAAATTCAAATAATTTGTGCATAATGGCGACGGAAGGTCCGTCGACTATTCTTCCCCGGATGGAAACATGACTCTCTTTTATCAGAAAAGTGAAAAACGGGAACCACCGACTCCTCTTTTCAGCAGCGTTTCCTCCAGACGTCTTTCTTTATTATCCTCACCGGGGATCGAGTAGCGACAGGCGACAGCTCCTTCGACACTTTCTAAGTTTGACTCCCAATGGAAATGACAATTTCCAAGCTGGTACACACCTTCATCCACTCTCGACCGATTACTGCTTTAAAGATCGTCGAATGGATCGTTAGTGGATTTTCGTAAGCTAACGATTATTCCAATAGTGTATAAGAAGAGTACCATCGAGACTATTCTATAAAGCCGTTTCGTCGTGGGAAGCTTAAGAATTAATTATCATCAATCGCCTGGGTGAATGCCGAAGAAAGGACACTTTACTACTTTCTATGAAATTTGTATTTGAAAGAATGGTCGATCCGATAGAGCTTTGAATTATTCAGTTCGAAGTCACAGCCAAGAAACGGGAAGTCTCTCGGTTCAATCAGTAATTTGAAGCGAAAAACAATTTCCGCTAAATCTGATAATGTCCGTCTTACCGACTGATGTGAACCAGATGAACATTTCTCAACATTCTTCCAATGACAATCCTTTATTGTGGTTCATTCGTAAATCGTGGTTTTATAACAATTATTTTTATATTCGTCAATTCCATTGTAATTATTAAGTACTGTCATTATTATAAATAAAACACTGTTTCCAACATAATATGATGATATTTCTTCACTTCATTTTCTCTTCTTTTGTAGTTAAAAGGCTCAACAGATTTCCCAAATACGCAACATTTCGCATTCAGCAATCGATTACTGATGATTTTAACATACCTCCGGTAACGTAAAAGGAAAGCTGGAATCGGTCAACGCTAGAATCGAAAATAAATTTGACACCTCGCGCCTCAAGTAACATATTGAGACCCATTACGATGGAAATGTTTAGTCTGTGAAACACCCGAACACTGACAAACACTGGTTCCACATAATATTTTTTCATACTCACTTTCTTCTCATTTAGTATGTTAACAAATAAAAACATGGACTTTATGTTTTTTCCCAATGTGTAAGACCGTTATGAATGGCCTGAAGTTACTTCATGTTGCGTAGGACATACATCATTCGGACACACACACAGTTTATAGGGTAATTGGCACAATAGTTGGCGGTCCGCAATTATTGGCCGCCTCGTTTAAATATAAACTTATATTGAAAAAATCTCACAAATAAAACTGTAATCGATAAATTTTTGGATTTCATTTGAATTTTGCGATTGAAGATATACGAGATTAGTATTCCAATCTGAAAATTATCTCCGTATATCAATAAATAGTTGGCCAATAATTGACATCGTGAATAAACCGAAAATACAATTATCATCTCATTATCTGAGAACCAAGTGACTAATATCTTTGTAAAAAATCATTAAAAATTGTTTACATTTTTTGTAGACTATGTAAATATTTTATTTTCGCTTTGAATTACGAATAGTGAGCGGGAATAATGTTAAATCTCATTTTTTGGCCCCAGCTAATCATTATGAAATTTAGAGGCCAATCACTCTTCCTTTGAAGTCAGAAATCTATACGCCGGGGCATTCCATTTGAAAAGGAAAAAGTGGGTCATCGATATCCTTTCTTTTTCGATATTGCATAGTGTTTGGGTTATTAAATAATGTGGCTGAAGGGTTTTGTAAAATTATCAGCATTTTGGCAGGTATTTGTAATTGAAAATTGCAATTTTTAGCATTGGATCATATTTTAACGATTTTTATATCTGCTATTATTGAAATAAAACAAGAAAATAAATATAATGTTTGAAGTGTCCTTAAGTTAACCACGAAGTAGCAAAATTTGTTTTATGTAACACGAGTATGGGTTCCTTGCTTTCTGGATATGGTTTGGAGCAGCAAGGTAGGTCATTATTGGTGGTGTATTGCTTTACCGGACTAGGCATTCAGCCTTCAAAGTTAAAATTGTTTAAACGTCTCATTAAACAAATTATTCAACCCGAATAAAATGTAAATGTTCGACTTTTGATTTTTTGTGATTGATTATGAAAAATCATAAAATCAGAACAATACCCTACTCCTTGAATCTAAATTAAGAGCTAATTAAGTAATCTAACTGATCTAAATTACGAAGTATGAAGAAGAGAAGTGATTAAAAATCAAATGGGTCTGCAAATATTAACTGATTTTTTAAAATCTTTTTTAATTTTCTCGTAATAGTATAACGAGGCCAATGCAACCTATTATAACTGGATTCAATAATATCGTGCGAAACGCTGCTTTTTCTTCACTGGGTATAATTTTCAAACAATGATAAGGTGGTGTGAGGCAAAAAAACCGTCCGCTTGACCGGCATGGCACTATCTGCCTGGCTCGAGCAATAGGGGGTCGCATGAAGCAAGCAACTCCCAGCAGAACTTCCCTTTGTTACTGACCCAAAAATTACCAAATATGTTAAACAAGAAGTTCTACTCTAGTATTCATGAAATTTATATCATTTATCCCGAAAGTAAAAAACTTTTCACGATTTGCAGGGGGAACAAATTGCTCAAACAAATAATTATTGTTTAAACAATCAGAAAGTATTAAAAAAATACTTGGAAACTCGTCACTTATCGGTAAAAAATAATGCAGGTTTAAAATATTCCCACAAATACCGGCTTCATCATGAACTTTTCAGAGAAAACTTTTATTTTATATTTGTTGGGGCATTTTCCGGACATAATAAAAGGGTATTGGTAGTTAATAAAGGTATTATTGGTATCGCGTTTTCTGTTAAAGGACTATAGAGGGAGAAAAATTGCTCTGAGGTCCTTTTTCTGTATTATGAGTAATTTACGTAAGAAATGAAAAATGAAGTGTGAAGAAAATAGGCAGCCTATTACAATTGGATCTAATAGTATTGTAGGAAATAATGGGTCAGTAACAATGGGAAGTTCTTGCTGGCAGTTGCTTTCTTCATGCGACCCCCGTTGCTCGAGTCAGGCATATAGTGCCGGTCAAGCAGACGGTTTCTTGCCTCACGCCACCTTATCATTGTTTGAAAATTAGACCCAGTGGAGAAAAAGCAAAGTTTCACACGATATTATTGAATCCAATTATAATAGGTCGCATTGGCCTCGTTATACTACTACGAAAAAATCAAAAAAAGATAGAAAAAAATTAGTTAATATTTGCAGTCCCATTTGATTTTTAATCACTTCTCTTCTTCACACTTCGTGATCTTAATTTATATTCAAGGAGTAGGATATTGTTCTGATTTTATGATTTTCCATAATCAATCACATCAATCACAAAGAGAGATTCAGTCTACGCCTATGGCTTACGAGAGCTGGATCCTTTTTTTAGGACATCTCTTTCACGCTTAAATTGGACAATAATGAGAAAGGGCGTTTTTTCCATACGAGTTTTCCAGTATTTAAACTCATTAAGATCGTGATTATTCCGGCGCTTTTAATTCAGATATCAATAATTTTTATTGACCGTTCAAAGTTTAAAATGAAACCGCTGAATAGAGGAGCTTCTTTTAAGCTAGAGTTCAGCTTAAAATCTCTATCCAGAGCCGAGAAAATTAATTTTTACATTTTTAGCTCTACTTATTAAAATAATCATTAAACTGAAGTAAACAAATTGCCATTTGTTAAGTACATGTTACAGAATACTCCTGTATTTTTTGAAATTTCTGGTACCAATTTTTGAACGTGTGGAGGACTTCAAAGTCGACGTAGTGAAAGTTGAGGGTCATTTCTCCTGTTTTTCACATACTTTGTGTCACAGGAAAGTCAAAAATTTTTTGACGAAAATCAAATTGACAGCGTTTCACATGTATAATGTTGAAGAATATTTCTGTCTCTGACTCAGCATTCTACGATTTTTCTGCTGAGTAAGAAAGCTTCAAAGCGAGGTGTCAGGACTTTTGAATCCGACTTTAGTTACACAACACGGTTGGAAGAAGATACAACAATGGAACAAACCAACTATACACAGGTTTTGGACCAATGTATTAACAAAACGCAACATATTCTTATTGAATTCTCAGCTGGTCAACATCAATTAACATAAGCTAATCATACAATACAGTTGGAAGAAGATAAAAAAATGAAACATACCAAGTATATAGATGTTTCGGACCAGTACACCAATAAAATCAAATGTCGTCGAATTCAATTTTTACTTGTTTAACATCAATCAGCATTAACTAGTTATACAACACGGTTGGAAGAAGATACAGCAATGTAACAAACCAACTATACAGAGGTTTTGGACCAGTATATTAACAAAATGTAACATATTCTAATTAAAGTCTTACCTAGTCAACATTAAATAACATCAGCTAATCATACAACACGGTTGGAAGAAAATACAACAACGGAAGAAATCAGCTATGCAAATGTCTTGTTTTTAAGGATTGAAAATGGACAAATTGGTAAAATTCCAAGAGAATATAATAAATTAAGTAAGTTTTTGAAAAAAATGCAAAATCGACAGAGATTCCTGTTTCGTTGCAGAAACAATAGAATAATATACCATATGTGATAAATTGAACTAACAAAATTAAATATCTTCTAATTGAATTCTCACCTGGTCAACATCATTTAACATCAGCTGATCGTACAATATGCTTGGAAGAAGATAGAACAATGGAACGAATGAACTATACGAAAACGTTCTTTCTAAGGATTGGAAATGAAAAAATTGTCAATTGTCTGAGAGAATTAAGTAAGTCTAGAAGAACTTCAAAACCATCGGAGATTTCTGCTACGTTGCAGAAACTATAGAATTCTTTAACCACATTTGATAAACCATGTGCCAAATTTGCATTGGACCAGTATGTCAACAAAGTCCGACATCTTCAGATTAAAATTCTTACTTGATCGACATCAATTATAATCAGCCTATCATACAAAGCGATTGTTATAAGATACAACAATGGAACAAACCAACTCTACAGATGGGTTCTTTTCAAGGATTGGAAATGGAGAAATTGTCAGCAGTCTAAGAGAATGGAATAAATTAAGTAAGTCCTTAGAAGAACTGCAAGATTGTCGGAGATTCCTGCTATGTTGCTGAAACAATAGAATCCTTCCGCCATTTTTGATAAATTAGGGGTCAAATTTGCATTGGACCACTATGCCAACAAAATCCGACATCTTCTGATTAAATTCCTATCTGGTCAGCATTATTTAAGATCAGCTAATCAAACAATATGCTTGGAAGAAGATACAACAATGGAACAAACCCACTATACAAAAAAGTTCTTTCAAAGTATTAGAAATTGCCAATTGTCTGAGAGAATTAAGTAAGTCTCTGAAAGAACTTCAAAACCATCGGGGATTTCTGCTACGTCGCAGAAACAATAGAATTCTTCAACCACATTTGATAAAATATGTGCCAAATTTGCATTGGACCAGTATGTCAACAAAGTTCGCCATCTTCTGATAAAAATTCTTACCTGGTCGACATCAATTATAATCAGCTTATCATACAAAGCGATTGGAAGAAGATACAATAATGGAACAAACCAACTCTACAGATCGATTCTTTTAAAGGATTGGAAATGGAGAAATTGTCAGCAGTCTAAGAGAATGGAATGAATTGAGTAAGTCCTTAGAAGAACTGCAAGATTGTCGGAGATTCCTGCTATGTTGCTTAGACAATATAATCCTTCCACCATTTTTGATAAATTAGGTGCCAAATTTGCATTGGACCACCATGCCGATCATACAGTACGGTTGGAAAAAATACAATGACGGAACAAACCAACTACACAGATGCTTTGGACTAATGTACCAACAAAATCCAACATATTCTAATTAAATTCTTACCTGGTCAACATCAATTACAATCAGCTAATCATACAACAAGGTTCGAAGAAGATACAAAAAAGGAACAAATCAACTACACAGATGGGTTTTTTAAAAAGATAGGAAATGGAGAAATTGTCAGCAGTTTATATTAGGTATAGAAGCCTTTGGGAGAAATGCATAATCATCGTAGATTTCTGCTTCGTTGCAGAAACGATAGAATCCTTTCACCATATTTGATAAAAGATGTGCCAAATTTAAATTGGACCAATATAACAATAAAATCCCATAACTTATAATTGAATTCTCACCTGGTCATCATCACTTATCATCAGCTAATCATACAATATGCTTGGAAGATACAACAATGGAACAAGCCAACTATACAGACCTTTTGGACTGGTGTATCAACAAAATCCAACATATTCTAATTAAAATTTTTACCTAGTCAACATCAATTGACATTACCTAATGATATAACACGGTTGGAAGAAGATACAACAGCAAAATAAATCAACTATACAGATGTCTTCTTTTGAAGGAATGAGAATGGAGAAATTGTCAAGATTCTAAGAGAGTGGAGAATTAAGTAAGTCTTTGGAAGAAATGCAAAATCGTCAGACTTTCCTGCTTCGTTCCAAAACAATAGAATCCTTTCACCACATTTGATAAACAGTGTGCCAAATTCGCATTTCAAACTTAAGAAAAGTATCAATCAATTCCGCTCATGCAACATGAGAATGAGAATTCAAATTTTAAACACAGAAATGGACCAGTATACCAACAAAATCCAATATCTTCTAGTTAACGTGTTTAATGTTTAGCTACGGGCAAACTATCTACATGTTAAAGATTATTCTCGTTGAAGAGCTTTCTTAAAATTTACAGCATAATTATCACTGTCTTGTGACCCAAATGTTAATAATCATCATTTGTCAATAAGTTTACATGCTACACAAAACAGTGAATATTAGTCTGTATATTTCAGTTAACCATCTCGTCAATCGAAGAATGAATAATGAGTTAAAAATATTTGATACTAGTATTATAATACTTTTAATTGAATTCTTTAGACATATTTTTTATTTGAGAACATTGATATAATTTAAAGATTATTTATCTTAGACGGCTAATTAGCTTAACAAATTTGGGGTCATCCATAAACTCTTTTCCTCCTTTTTAAGGAATTCTTATTTTTCCCCCTCTTTTCAAGAAACTTCGTCTTTCTATCATTTCTCCGCTTTTCAACTGAGTTAATAGAACCCAATAAGAACATCTGTTTTTGTTTGAAAGTAAAGGTTTTTGATTTGAAGAGTCTACTATAAAATATGTAACTTCGATCGAAAATTCAGCGAATTGGTTGTAGGTTGAACTAATGTTTTAAACATTAATTTTTGTGGTTGTTGAAAATCAATTCTTTCAACTGAAAACTCAACTATTCCAGCTTTTGTTGAAAATGTATCGTCTTAATTCAAAATTCAATTTGTTTTGTTTTTGGTAGAAAAGTAATCTTCTTGGTTTCAAAATTCATCCTTATTGCTTAAAAATTCAACTGATTAGTTGAAAAATAATCTTTTTTTGGTTAAGGATTCAACTATTTTGTTGAAAATTCTATTTTTCTGTTGAAAATGTAAGCACTAGGTTGTAAATTCATGTTCTTTGCTGATAATTCATGTGTTTTGTAGAAAATTTATCTTCTTGGTTAAAAAATCAACATTTTGGTTGAAAATTCAATTGTTTGGTTGAATGTCGAACTCTTTTCAGGAAAATTTTTTTTTTCCAAGGAACACCATTTTATTTGAAAATTCATCTCTTTGTTTCAAAATTTAACTATTTTTCCAAAAATTCGTTTGTTTGTTTGAGAATTCGTTTTCTTCGCTGAAAATGTAACTATTCCACTTTTGGTTGCAAATTGATCTTTCCTGGTTCAAAATTCATGTATTTTTTCTAAAATTCGTCTTTTTTGGTAGAAAATCAATTTTTTCAAAATCCATCACATTTGGTAAAAAATGCAACTGCTTGGTTGAAAACTAATCTGTTTTTGGTTGATGATTCAACTTTTTTTATTGAATTGAACTGTTTTTGATTTTAAAAAATATTTTTTTGGTAAAAGTATCAACTATGATATTTTTGCTGAGTATTCTAATTTTTTGGTTACAACTTAATTTCTTTGTGTTAAAAATTCATCATTTTCGTTGAAATTTCATCTTTAGGGTGAAGAATTCAACTGTTTTCTTGAAATATTGTCTTTACGGATTCAAAATTCAACTATTTTAGTAGAAAATTCATATTTTCTGATTGAAAACAAATAGAAAATTTCGTTGCAAATTCACCTTATTTTTTAAAAATTTATATTTTTAAATTAAAATTTGCACTGCTTTGTAGAAAAATTCTATTTTTGGCTTGCAAATACAACAATTTGGTTGACATTTTTTTTCTTTATTGACTTAAAATTATTTCTTGGTTGAAAATTCAACTATTTCGTTCAAAATTTGTCTTCTTTGGTTGAGATGAAATTTTTTGATTCAAGCTTAGAATATTTTTTGGTAAAAATATCAACTATTACATTGGTCTTCGAGAATTCATTTCGTTTGGTTGAAAATTCGTTTTTTTGTTTTTGAAAATTAATTTTCTAACTGAAAATGTAACTATTCAGTTTTTTTGATGAATTAAACTGTTTTTATTAGAAATTGATATTAATTTGGATTGCAATATGCTTTGAAAAAAATTCCTTTTTTTTGTTGAAGATTCATAATTTCAGTTGAAAATTCAACTATTTGGTCGTAAACTAAGTTGTTTTTTTGTAAATTTAGCTGTTTTATAAAAAATTCGTCTTTTAGGCTTGAAACTTTATTGTTGTTGAAAATTAAACTATTGGGTTACAAATCAAACTATTTATTTGTAACATCTTATTATGTTATTGAAAATTCGTTTTTTATGCAAAATTAATTTGGTATCGGAAAACGTAGCTTTTTTCTTTTTGGTTGAAAACTTTTCATTTATAATTTGTAAATTCAACTATTAGCTAGGAAATTCATCTATTTCGATTAAAATTTGTCTATTTGGTTAGAAAATTAATCTTGTTTGTTGAAAATTTATCTATTTGGTCTTCCCCACTTTTTAGATAATTCCTCTCTTTCCCCTGTTCTAATGAAAATTTCCCCTTTTCTCGTTTATTCGCTTAAATGAGAACTGAATTAATAGAATCGAATAAGAAAATTCAATTATTCTCCGTTGGAAGTTAATTCTTTTTAATTGAAAAGTCTACTTTTATATATTTTCACACAATAAAAATCTAATAAAATTTTTTTTTCTATTTCAGGTAAGCAACATTCAGAGATTTGTTTCCCAATTGGCAGATCTGTGAGTAACTTAAAACTGAAGGATATTTGATTTGATAAGTTTCGAAGGTAGATCTAAATAATCAATTTGGAAATTTGTCAACAAAAAAAATTAGCTTATAAATTTTAGAAATTTAAATTTTTGAATTCCTATGGATTACTATAATGGTTACTATGATTGTAACTATTACACTTTTGGTTCAAAATTCATCCTTCCGGGTGAAAAATTCTACTATTTTGTTAAAAATTGTACTATTTGATTCAAAATTTATTTAATTTGTTGAAAATTCAACTATTTTGTTTGAATGTTATCTTTTTTGGACGAAAATTAATTATTTTGTTGAAAATATGTATTTTTGCGTTGAATTCAACGGATTTTAATTTGAAATGCAAATAATTTTCACTCGAAATGTGAACTATTACATTTTTCATTAAGAATTTATCTTGTTTGGTGGTAAATTATACTTCTTGGTTGAAAGATGAACTACTTTTTTCAAAATTAATTTTTTTGGCTAAAGTTTAATTTCTTTTGTTGCAAATTTAACTATTTTGTTAACAGTTCGAGTTTTCTTGGTTGAAATTCAATTTTTTGAACTGAAAATTTAACAATTTCATTCTTAGTTGAAAATTGATTTTTTTACTTGAAAATTGATCGCTTTCAGGTCAAAATTGAGGTTTTTGGTCGAAAATGCATCTATTTTGATGAAAATGAAATGTGAACATTTTTCATTGAGATTGCATGTTTTATGGTATGTTAAAAATTAATTTTTTTTTCTGAATATTCATCTCTTTGGTTGAAAATTTCACTGTTTTGTTGAAAATTTGTTTGATTTTCAGTATAAAATTCAACTGCTTGGTTGAAAATGCATCAATTTTTATGAAACTTCGTATGTTTTGGTTGAGAATTTAATTAGTTTGTTGAAAATTCACATTTTCGGGTTCAAAATTCGACTGTTTGGTACACATTCTTTTCTCCATTTTGGATTAAAAATCCATCTTTTGGTAGAACATTTGTCTTTTTGGGTTGAAAATTAATTTTTTTATTGAAAAGTCTAATATTATATTTTGGGTTCAAGAAAGATCTACTTTAGTTACAAATTCTACTGTTTAAAAAAATGTATTTTCTTAAAAAGTCATCTTTTTCGGTTGAAAGATAATTTTTTGTTTCGAAAAGTCTACTATTGTATTTCAGGTTCAGAATTCATTCACTTTTGTTAAAAATTCTACTATTTGGTAGAAAATGCAACTGTTATTGGTCCTACTTTTTTGTTAAAAATTCATCTTTTCGCGTGTAAAAGTCAAATGATTTTTAAAAAATGTCTTTTTTTTCAACTAGAAAACTCAACTTTCTTGTTAAAAATTAAAAAATGGCATCCGTGCTTCAGAATTAAAACATTTTTCAACAAACTAAGAATCTATTGAATCTGAATAATTTGAAATTGTGAATTCAAAATTTTTAAATTTTTCTGAAATGTAGAATCTTTCAGAAATTTTCAGACCAAAATATTCTAAACTCAATATTCCTTTATTTAAAATAGCTATAATTGAAAAATATTTAATTGCAAATTAAAACATACGACATTGAATAATATGAAATATTACAAAGAACGTTCAAAACAATAATTGGAAAATTATATCCTATTGACTAATTTAATTTCTTGGTTTATATGCTACAAATTCCTTAGTTATTTTCTTTCACAACTAGGTTAAAAATGAATTTTTCTATTGTCATCTCAAATTATCCATTTTTAGCAATGTTTTTTTCATAGACAGAAACTTGAAATAATAAAACTTTAGGTGCAATTTTCGTTGGTCAAATTTGAAAACTGTTTACGATCTGAAGTTTGATATTTATGTCGCGCGAAATTATAAAATATAACAATTATTGATATTAGCGTGAGAATATAAGTAGCTCTTCTTTTAATAAATAACTTTATGATCTAATGGATAACTCTGAATTGAATTTTAAATAATTTTCAATTTCTCAAATACTATCAGTTTACATTAAAGTATTGTTTTCCATGAGAAATAGAAATACAGAAGAACAGAAATAAATATATTTCAGAATCTATAAGTATATTTTTTCAATAAAAATATTTTACCGAAAAACTTTAGCATAGGGAAAGCTGACTTTTCCCTAGAAATGATAAATTAAAAAAGTATGAAAAAAGCCTGTCATAATACAAGAAATTTAAAAATCAACATCACTCATTTAGCTGAAAGAACTGCTGCTCGTAGAGTTTATTGGTTTAAAAAATATAACTCTCTACAGAAAAATTAAATGTTTCAAAAATGATATTTCACACATTGAATTTGAAATATCTTAACATTTACTTTGAAATTGTAAAATTTACAACCCTTTAGTTTAAAATAGTCTCCTGTGTCCCAAATAAGCTTTAAATTTGTTACAATCCGTAAGATTTTAAATTGAAAATTCTTCAATATTTTAAACATCCCTCAGCCACAGATCATAAAATTCGAAAATCAAATCAAAAATGAAGGCTTTCAAGAAGTTTAAATATCTGAGCAACCAAAAGTGAAATCGAATTTTATGAGATTTTCTTTTTCCAAATCTTATTTCTTTCGAGTATAGGATGTTTCTGAAAATTTGTAAAAGGTCGTGAAATATTTACGATGAAATAAAAAGTATAATAGTACTCGAATGACCCCTGAGGTAGGACCTTCGAACGCAGAACTTGAAGATAAATGAGTTAGTTCGGACTTCGGAAAGAGAATATTTCACAGCCAGAGGGATGTTTAACAACCATATCATTCTCAAATATTTGAAGATGCGTTGATCGGAAAATGTTTTTGACTTTTTTTCCCCCAAAATTACACTTATTTTTCACTTGCCTTGATAGCTGTCATTTATCGAAATGTGCTATTACACTCACAGAAAAAGTTATCTTGAAACAAATGCATCGTCCTCTTGCTTGTTTTGTTTTGAAACACTTTATTATCTTTCTTGCATAAACAGAATTATTTGTCCGCAAGAATAGTAAACTTCGTCATCAAAGGATAATGTTTGCTGCAAAGGGATTCTCTATGAGACAAGTGAAGTTTCCTTTAACCTTACATTTACGAGGACATTCCATTTGTATCAAGAAGCATCCTTCTAAAACAAGAGATTTCTCTGAGTGCATCTCACAGCATCTATACATTTCTTAATATATAGAAATCACATTTTTTCTTGAATTTCATATCGAGATTGTTCTTTTAATACAAAATTATTACCGATTAATAAACAGTGCAGAATTACTAAATTTGAACGCAGAACATAAAACATAAATGAGTTAGTTCGGAGTTTGGATAGAGAATATTTCACAGCCAGAGGGATGTTTAACAACCATATCATTCTCAAATATTTGAAAATGCGTTGAACGGAAAATGTTTTTGACTGTTTTCCCCTCGAAAAACACTAATTTGTCACTTGTCTTTATAGCCATCATTTATAAAAATGTGCTATTACACTCGTAGAAAAAGTTATCTTGAAACAAAAGAATCGTTCTCTTGCCTGTTTTGTTTTGAACCACTTTATTATTTTTTTGCACAAACAGAATCATTTGTCCGCAAGAATAGTGAACTTTGTCATCAAAGGATAATGTTTGCTGCGAAAGGATGCTTTATGAGACAGATGAAGTTTCTTTTAACCCTAAATTTAAGTGGATATTCCATTTGTATCAAGAAGCATCCTTCTAAAACAAGAGATTTCTCTGTGAGTGCAACTCATAGCATCTATACATTTCTTAATATATTGGAATCAAATTTTTTCTGAAATTTCGTATCGAGATCGTTCTTTCAATAAAAAATGATTACAGATTAATGAATAGTGCAGAATTACTGAATGTGAATGCAGAAAATAAAAGATAAATGAGTTAGTTTGGACTTTGGATAAAGAATATTGCATAGCCAGAGGGATGTCTAACAACCATACCATTCTCAAATATTTGCAGATGCGTTGATCGGAAAATGTTTTTGACTTTTCCTCCAAATTACACTAATTTGTCACTTGTCTTTATAGCCATCATTTATCAAAATGTGCTATTACACCCAGAGAACAAGTTATCTTGAAACAAAAGCATCGTCTTCTTGCCTGTTTTGTTTTGAACCATTTTATCTTTTTTACACAAACAGAATTATTTGTCCGAAATAATAGTGAAGTTTATCGCAAAACAATAACGTTTGCTATAAAAGGATTCTTTATGAGACAAATAAAATTTCCTTTCACCTTAAAAAGTAGATATTCCATTTGTATCAAGAAGCATCCTTCTGAAACGAGAGAAAATTTCTCTTTGTGTAACTCACAGCATCTATACATTTCTCAATATATAGATATCACAATTTTTCTTGAATTTCTCATCGAGATCGTTCTTTTTTTATAAAAAATTATTAAAGAATAATAAACAGTGCAGAAGTGAGTTAGTTCCGAGTTTGGATAGAGAATATTTGACAGCCAGAGAGATGTCTAACAATCATATTATTTTCAAATATTTCAAAATGCGTTGATCGGAAAATGTTTTTGACTTTTTTCCGCCCCCAAATTACATCAATTTGTCTTTTGCCTTTATAGCCGTCATTCATCAAAATGTGATATTACACTTAGAGAAAAAGTTATCTTGAAACAAAAGCACCGTCTTCTTGCCTGCTTTGTTTTGAACCATTTAATTTTTTTGACACAAACAAAATTATTAGTCCGCAAAAGTAGTGAAGTTTGCCGCAAAAGGATGATGTTTGCTGCAAAAGGATTCTTCAAGAGCCAAATGAAATTTCCTTTAACCTTAAATTCAAGAGGATATACCATTTGTATCAAAAAGCATCCTTCTAAAAAAAGAGATTTCTCTGAATGCAACTCACAGCATCTATACATTTGTTAACATATAGAAGTCACAATTTTTCTTAAATTTCTTATTGAGATCGTTTTTTTGATGAAAAATCATTACAGATTCATGAAAAGTACAAAATTCTTAAATTTGAACGCAAAAGATAAATGAGTTAGTTCAGTTTTTGGATACAGAATATTGCACAGACAGAGGGATATCTGACAACCATATCATGCTCAAATATTTGAAGATGCGTTAATCAGAAAAATGTTTTTGACTTTTTTCCCCCAAATTACACTAATTTGTCACTTGTCTTAATAGCCATCATTTATCTCGGAACCCTATTCTTCAAAATGTGCTATTGCACTCAGAAAAAAAGTTGTCTTGAAACAAAAGAATCGTCCTCTTTCCTATTTTGAAGCATTTCATTTTTTTTTTTACACAAACAGAATTATTAGTCCGCAAGAATAGTGAAGTTTGTTGCTAAAAGGTAATGTTCGCAGCAAAAAGATTTTTTATGCGACAAATAAAATTCCTTTTGACCTTAAATCTAAAAGGATATTCCATTCGTATCAAGAAGCATCCTTCTGACACAAGAGAAAATTTCTCTGAGATTTTTTTCAAATTTCTCACCGATATCGTACTCTAAATCACAAAATTATTACAGAAAGATAAATGTGTTAGTTCGGACTTTAGATAGAGAATATTTCACAGCCAGAGGGAAAATGCTTTTGATTTTTTTCCCCCACACACCAATTTGTCACTGACCTTTATAGCAATCATTTCCTGACCAACGCTTCTTCAAATATTTAAGAATGATATGGTTGTTAGACATCCCCCTGGCTGTGCAATATTTTCTATCCAAAGTCCAAACTAGCTCATTTATCATTTATTTTCTGCGTTCAAGTTCAGGAATTCCGCACTATTCATTAATCTCTCATAATTTTCTATTAAAAGTACGACCTCAATAGGAAATTAAAAAAAGAGATTTCTATATATTGAGAAATATATAGATGCTGTGAGTTGCACTCAGAGAAATCTCTTGTGAGAGGGATGCTTCTTGATACAAATGGAATATCCTCTTAAAGTTAAGTTTCAAAGGAATTTTATTTGTCTCATAAAAAATCTTTTTGAAGCAAACATTATCCTTTTGCGACAAACGTTACTATTCTTGGGGCTCAATAATTCTATTTGTGTATAAAAGATAATAAAGTGTGTCAAAACAAAACAGGCAAGGAGATGATGCTTTTGTTTCAAAACAACTTTTTCTTTGAGTGTATTAGCACATTTTGATAAATGATGGCTATACAAACAAGTGACAAATTAGTCTTATTTGGGGGAAAGAGTCAAAAACATTTCCCGGTCAACGCATCTTCAAATATTTGAGCATGATATGGTTGTTAGAAATACCTCTGGCTGTGAAATATTCTTTTTCCGAAGTCGGAACTAACTCATTTATCTTCAAGTTCTGCGTTCAAATGTCCTACCTCGGGGGTCATTCGAGTGATATTATACTTTTTATTTCATCGTAAATATTTCATGACCTGTTAGAAATTTTCAATAACATCCTATACTCGAAAGAAACAAGATTAAGGAAAAGAAAATCTCATGAAATTCGATTTTACTTTGGGTTTTTCAGATATTCAGACTTCTTGAAAGCCTTCAATTCTGATTTGATTTTCGAATTTTACTATTTGTAGCTGACAGATGTTGAAAATATTGAAGAATTTTCAATTTAAAATCTTGTGGATTGAAACAAATTTCAAGCGAATTTGTGACACAGGAGACCATTTGAAACTGAAGGGTTATAAATTCTACATGTTCAAAATAAACGTTTAGAAATTTCAAATTCAAGGTGTAAAATATCATTTTTTAAATAATTAATTTTTCTGTGGAGAGTTAGATTTTTAAATCAATAATAATAATTATTATATAATATAATTTATTAATTTTTGCAACAAAAATATTCTTTATGAGACACATGGAATTCCTTTTAACCTTAAATTTAAGAGAATATTCCATTTGTATCAAGAAGGATCCTTCTGACAAGAGAGGCAATTTCTCTGAGTATTGTTTTCAAAAATTTCTTATCGAAATCGTACTTTAAAGAAAAAATTATTATAAAAGAAAAAAATGCCTTTTCTAAAATGATATTTAGAGGTTACGCAAGCCACATGGAATTTAACACGTATTTTCCATAAGAAAAAAAGACGTTCTTGTTAATTTTATTCAGAATCGTCAATATTAGGTAAATCAAATCGAAAATCAATATTCCTCTTTACAATTAGCTATAGAATACACATGAAAAATTACTTTTTGAATATCACTCCCATTAATCTGTTTTGAAGGGTCACCAAGAAAAACCCCATAAGTGAAAAATTAGGTTTTGTGAGTTTCTTGTGCTAATTATAATATTTTTGTGGTTTTTTGAATACAAATTGTTTCTACTAGATAAAATACGACTTTTCACTAATAATTAGATCTTTATATAATTTATCGAAACAATTTATCATTGTTTCTAGCAATTTTCTCTTAGAATAGAGTTAGAAAGTCGCGGTTTTTCCGAATTTTTCGACTTATTTTCAACTTTTCAGTTAAAGCGAGACAATAATAGATTAGATTTTACAAAAATAATTATTTTAACAATTGATTATTATTTATAACAATATTCTCTTTGAATAATGCTAGAAAGTTGCGTTTTTTCCCCTAAATTTTCAACTTTCCGTCCACTTTTCACATAATTATTTAAACAAATTATTATTTTTTATAACTATCTTCTTTTCTGGTAATGCTATATAGTTGCTTCTTTTTCTAAAATTTCCCACTCTTTGCCCACTTTCCACTGAGCGCGAGGTTATAAATTATAATAATATAACTGTTTAAACGAATTATAATTGTTTATAACTATCCTCTCCTATAGTAATGCTAGATAGTTGTATTTTTTTCTGAAATTTTCTACTTTGTTTGGGCTTTGTAGTTATAAACAAATAATAAGTGAACAATAGATTTTCAATGAATAGAATTATTATTTCAAGATGAATTTTCAACAACAAAATGAAATTTTTACACGAAGAGGTGAACCTAAAAAAAAGTTGTAACAAAGTAAGTCAGCCAAGTAGTTCAGTTTCCAATAAAAAAAAAGAAATTTGTTGTACCAAAAAAGATGAATTTTCAACAAAATACGTCAAGTTTCAGCAAATTTGTTGAATTTTTTAGGGAAAAAATCAAATTATGTAACTACAAAACACTTAAAT